>JAPFRW010000210.1:0-218047 GCA_030778065.1 Akanthomyces uredinophilus
AGCTAGCTTAAGAGATAATTACTTAGGCATTTAAGGAGTATTCTAATAATTAAGGTAGAGGAATAATTATTTAGTTAATTCTATATCTATTAGTATATATATTATATTATTATAATTTAATTTAGATTTGTTATGTAGCTTCTAGAAAGTGGTGTGTAAGATGTGTGTCGCGCCGAGATGTGGGTAGGGCCGAGAAGTGGGTGGCCGACGTTAGTGGTCGGTCTCATGCCTTAGCCGTGGTCGGATAAGAAGCAATTCTTAAACAGTGCGGGGAAACGACTCTTGGGTGTGAATTCCCAAGGCTGTGGGCTGGTACACAGGGTGAATGCACCTAGTGCTAGCATACTGATCATCATCTTCAAATTACCGCACGAATGCCGTTGCAGATCCAAAATTGACATCTCGAGAATTGCCATGCTTTAATCATTTCTATATATTCTATACACCCCACTGCGCCTCCTATATCCATCTATCCGTGCCTATACTGTCCCTCGCTGGTATATACAAATCATGTCAAGTTGAAATCAAACTCTTTCCTTACAAGCGGCTGCCGACTAGTGCTCCCACTCACCATCCACCTTCTCCCAGTGGTCCAGGAAGCCCTTGAAGAACTGCACGCCCAGGCCGGGGTCGAGCGAGCCGGTGGTGGCGCGGACCGAGTGCATGCTGAGCTGGGGCATGCCGGCGTCGGCGGCCTTGCAGCCCATGAAGCTCGACAGCATGGGGCCGATGGTGCCGCCGGAGCGGGAGTCGTTGCGGATCTGAAAGGGCTGCAGGCGGTGGCCGACGAGCTCGGCGACGCGCGACAGGATGGCCGTCGAGACGGCGTCGGTCGTCATGTGGCCGTTGGAGTCGCCGGCGACGACGATGCCGACGTTGAGCCGCGGCGTGTGGTCGGGCAGGTACTCGCCGAGAAAGTTGGGGTTGCCGGCGTGCGAGACGTCGGCCGAGAGGAGAAACGACTTTGCGTAGACCTGGCCCTGCAGGCCGGGCCCGTACGTGTCGGGGTTGAGCGCCTCGACGGCGCGCTCGACGACCGAGGGGAGGAACGAGCCGCCGGCGCCCTGGCGCAGCTTGGAGCCAATCTCCTCGTCGTCAAAGAGGGCCGTCATCTTGACGTACGTGTCGTCCTCGCCGTCGTCGGCGGCGAGGAGGCCCATGAGGGCGCCCCACGAGCAGAGCTTGTCGTCGATGCGGCCGGCCGAGATCATGTCGCGGTCGAGGCCGACGGTCTGGGCGGGCTGCGCGTCGTAGAGCTCGAGCTCCCAGTTGACAATGTCCGTGTGCGACTTGACGCCGAGCTCCTTGGCGATGAGCTTGACCAGCTTGGGCGGCTGCGTGTTGACAAAGGCGCCCTCGGGGCCGAGGCGCTCGGCCTGGGCCCCGTCGCCGCTGGTGGTGCTCTCCAGGCCGACGACGGGCACGGCCTGCGTCTCCTTGTTCTTCTGGCCCATCATGCCGACGCCAAAGTGCGGCGCGAGCGTGGGGATCTTGGCAATGGGCCAGTCGAGGCGGACCAGGCGCGACGACGTCTTGCCCGTCTTGGGGTCGCGCACAATGACGCGGCCGCCGATGGCCAGGTCGCGGTCCCACCACGTCTCGTTGAGCGCGCCGGCGTAGGGCGCGACGCCGAGCTGCAGGTAGCCGGCCTTGTTGGGCTTGGTGCTGACGGGCTTGAGGCGCGCGGTGAGGGCGTCAATGTGGCCGCCGACCATGGCGAAGCCGGGAGCCTGGCCCGTCTTGTAGCCGCGGCCGACGGCAAAGGCAATGATGGAGCTGCCGTTGCGGGAGACGTAGTACTTGCCGCCGGCGTGAATCTTGCCGGCCCAAGACTCGCGCGAGGGGAGCTACGGAAAAGAATAGGGTCAGCATGGAGCGAGATGGGCAGGCAAACACCTTTCTGCGGCGCACTCACCTCTTGATAGCCGGCGCTGTGGAGCTTGGTCTTGCAGTAGTCGACGGTGTGGAAGACGGTCGGGTTCTCGGTCAGAAAGTCGCAAAAGGGCTTGGTAAAGGCCTTGGGCTTGGTGGCGGCGACCTGGCAGAGGCGGCAGTCGTCGTCGTCGTCGAGGTGCCAGTTGATCTGGGCAACCTCGTGCGGCCGCAGCTGGGCGATGCAAGCGGCGCAGGCACGGTTGTCGCGGACGCTGCGGCCGTCCATGTCGGCGAGGAGGAAGCTCTGCGACGCCTTGGAGGTGGTCGTCGTGGCGGTGCTGCGGCTGTCGCGGACGACGTTGCTGGGAGTCGCGGTGCCCATGGCCGCCGGGTTGGCAAAGTCGTAGAATGCCGCGGGCGATGACGCTGATGCCGATGCCGGCGACTGGCGAACGGGCAGCGTCGCGTACGAGTCGACGACGGACGAGGGCGAGCGGCGTGTCATGATGTTCGGCCGGGGTGTGTAGAATTCGGGAGATGCGTAAATGTGAAAAAGGTGCGGAGGAGGGAGAAGGGGGAAAATGAGATGGTCAAGTGGTGGATGGAAAAATGTTCAAGAGAGTGGGAAGAAGAAGCTACTTACGTCGCCATGGTACGGTCGGTGTAGCTTCTGGGGCGGCGGCTGGAAGCTCCGAAAGCGTCGTTGGGAATTGGTTGGGTTGGCTGCCCTGTCTTGGTGGGATTGGCGGCGTGTTGCCTTATCGCAGCTGACACCCCCAGCTTTTAGTGCAATTTTAGATGTCCTCAGGGTCTCGGCACAGGGGACGGGGGGGGGGCAGATGGTGTGCTGTCCAGCCACTGACAGCGCTGTATTCAGCTGCAGGTCGCTGTAGACGGCTAGTGTTTAGTGGCTGCCGGGCCCGTTTACAGCGGGTGTCCGCCAGCCTCCCATTGTCTCAGTGGCGGTCGCCCGCCTGACCTTCCGCATACGGGCTGGCCGCACGAGGTCTCGGATCCGCCCCTGCGACACGTACCCGAAGACGGCGGCAGTGAGCAGGATGCAGAGCCGCTTAGTTGGCAGGTTTGTTTGACTAATATTGTAATATTGTAATATTGTACTCCGTAACATTGATGAGTCGGCTTGACCAGATGCAGCTGAATCAGAGACATGATGCATACAATGTCTACGAGGCCCCGTCGCACTAGAGACCGCCCTACACCAAGTCGAGCTCGCCTGCGACAAGTAAAATCCGAGGAAGCTCAAACTTGAAAACCTTGGATATTCAGAAGCCATCTACCCTGGTTCTAGCAACAATGTGGCTCTTCTAGTCTCGCGTGAGCTGGTTGCTTTGCTGTTTAGTGAATACTGCTATTCGCACTTTACCATGCTTGACGCCACACGAAGCTGTGCCAACTGTGGCGTACTCTTTTTTCTTAACTGAATCATCGACGAACTCTAGGACAAAGGAAAAAGAATCACGGAGAGAGTCCGGGGCCAAAGAAGAAGCGATTATTGACAATAAAATAAATTAAGTATTACTGCTACTAATCTAAAACAACGCTTCATGCTTTGCAAGATAAAAGGATCGACTACCTCTTCGAGGTGAACACCGCATACAAGAAACTCTCCCCCCACCATTTTGTCTATCAAGTTTTACAACATAAAATCACCCAACCGCTTTCCACTTAAGCGGAGCTGTACTTGGACCAGTTGATCAAGTCGACGTCGGTGTAGCAGTTGGCGTCGGCCACATTGTCGTGGCTCGACTGCGAGCCGGCGGGCAGGTCGTTGAGGATGGCGCACTGCGGGAGCAGGCGGAGCGGCGCGCAGCCCTCGGGGATGTTGTGCTCCTGCTTGCCGTCCTCGCCGACGGTCGTCTGCGCCTGCTTGATGACGACGAACTCCTTGCCGCCATAGTACGCGAGCGGCTCCTTGCACGCGACGTACGTGGTCGGGTACAGCTCGGGGATGGGGTTGGGGAAGCGCGTGACGCCGACGCGGTAGTTGCCCTCGCCGCCGTTGCCGGCGTTGAGGAAGAGCGTCGAGAGCGTCTCGGACCCGGCGTCCTTGACGAGCGAGAGCACCTCGGGGAACGGCGGGCTGCCGCCGTCCGAGACGGTGTACGAGTCGCCGTACTGCACCTGCGAGCCGGTGCCGTTGACGTAGAAGATGCGCGCGGCGGCGACGGCGTTGGTCTGGCCGACGTAGTTGAAGGGCGGGCCGACGTGGATCGACGTGGCAAAGGTGCCGTGCACGGGCGGGTCGAGGTCCTTGCTGAGGTCCGTCACGTTGAGCACCAGGTTGAAGGCGCTGGACGTGGTGAACTCGGGGTACACGGGGACGGGGACGGTGGTGGGGGCGGCGGCGGCGAGGCCGGCGAGACCGATGGCGGCAATGGGAGCAATCATTTTGTCTTTTCTTGGTTGGTTGTGGTGACGGTTGAAGTTGTGCGTGAGACGGGTTATAGAGCTGTAGGATGAAAGCTGAGGCTGGTGGAGGATGAGGCTGTTGTTGATGATGATTTTCAGAAAGTTGAGGGGTGGCAGTCGCCCTCTCTTTATACAAAAAGCTCAGGTATGGTATACATGTTCCCAAAATAGGTCTTTGAATCTTGTTTCTGGGCGGTTTCCGGCCGGCACTTGGGCAAGCCGTCGCCTGTCATTGGTGGCAATACCCTCTCTCCTCTGGCGATCGACCCGGGGGCCGGCGCAATGGGCATGGGGGCGCCGCACCCTCCGCGATACCCTTGGTGATACGAGATATTGGGGGTCCCCTGTGGGCGCCCTGTCGTCATTTCCGCTGCTTTTTCCCCCATTCGGACGCTAGTCATGGTCCATAGGGCCAAGGGAGCCCGCTCCGTCAGCTCGTAAAAGGCCCCTCCGTATCATGGACAGGGCGGAAATGCGCAGCCGTGTGCCATAATGGTATTACAGAGCAGAAAAGTGAAGCCGCGATTTCCGTTGTTGGAATCTTTGGGTAACTTGGTCTCTATTGTCCTCGTCTGAAGATCAGTTTCACACGAGGACGGACAGTTGAACCTCATTTACCTAGCCAGCTAGCCAGTCTCGAGCCGTCTTCACACCTCTCTGATCATTGCTCAGTCTTGCCAATTCGGCATCTGCTCGTCGAAAATGCAGAAAACCCTGCTGATCAACACCCACCGGAAAATAAATTTGGCAAGGCTTCGGCTACAGCCTTGCAGCGATCAAGCGGCTCCGCGGACATGACTTCACCATGCCGGAGCACTCGGCCGGGTCTAAAAAAACTAGCTGGGAGAGCCGGCAAAAAACTACGTCATTCTCGACTTGTGCCCGCTGCCAAGGAGGCAGTGCGAACCCCATCGCCTTTGACTACTGTATCCGGCAACGGTCCATTCTACGTAGCATTCGAGTCCTACTGTGATGCCTATTTTTAGGCTTTAATCAGAAATGTAATTTACATCATTGTGTTTCCCGGATTGCTGGACAACGTTCCTGAGCCCGGCAATCAGGGTCATTGCGGTCAGCGCTACGCATTGGACTACCAGAACTGGCAAGAGTCTGGTTCCGCATCGCATTTTTATTGCAGTTCTTGTTCTTAAATGTTCTATAAGCAAGGAAAAATTCCGTTTTTTTTTTGCCGCTGAATTGCTACTGGCAGGCAACGTCACTGGAGTGGCACAATGGGTGGCGCTGGGTTCAGGCAAGGCATCCTCGTCATAGCAGCTCAACGTGAATTGCATCTCCGGGCCTGGGAAGCGGCAGCGCAGCGGTCTCTTTGAGAATGTGATGACTTCCAGTCGGCGCAGTTACGACCTGCGACCATCATGCTCACTCGCTTGTTCCCACGAGGTTGTGTCCGAAAATGCGTGGCGCGTAGTAGGGAATCTGCACGCAAAGGCGGCACCCGTCTGGACGACGGCAAGTAAGACTACGGGGATACCTCGGACTTTTCAAAATAAACGGGTATAAAATAAACGGGTATAATTTTGCCGTTTTAACATTTCGCGAGCGCAATCCACGAGATGATGTATTCGACATTCTTTCAATCTCTTCATACGTGAGGGGCTTGGCTCATGCGTTCATCGCAGTTGAGCTCGAATAGGTCCCCTGCCTGATGTGGTCGCACACAGTCTCGCGGCTGCGGTCCGCTTGTGTCATTCTCCTCCAAGCCTCCAGCTGCGCTCTATCGGCTACGCTGATCAAAGAAGCATGTGCCGGCATTCGTCTTCCTTCATCAGCAGATGGGCTCTGCATCGCGCTTTTGTGTCACCGTCAAATGAAGAGATCTTTCGCAAACCGGTCTACTCGTATCCAAGCAGATTGACTGCATCTGGCTGGAATGATCGAGACAAGTTGCTGTGCTTCCTGTTTCCAATCCACTCCGAAACGGACGGCAGTGGTTGTCATCGTAGGACCCAAGATGCCGTCTGCTCTCTCGATTGGAGCACTGCATTAATCCATATTCACCCAAGTCGAGCAAAGTCAGCGAGGACGTAAATACACGCAATGCAAGAGTACGAATGTCGGCGTCGTTGTCTTGTTTTTTTTTTGTTTTTTTGTTCGTGTTGTCTCGCCGCCACTCGCAATTCCTGCCAGACGGCCTGCTCGGTGCGAATAGCGTCATGTCCCAGTGCTGGCTCCCACACCAGGCACGAAATTGCCGTTCAAGGTGATGCCCTGCCGCTATATTTCCGGATAGTGAGGTTCATGTCGAACAGGAAGCCCCTCCGTCTGAGCATCAACCCCTCTCGGCGCAGCATTTCACCTCATCGTGGGATGTGGCATCTTTCCGTAAGGCTGGCTGTGCCGGTATCCAGAGCGTTGGTGCGTGGTTTTGGCGCTTGCCGAATGAAGCAGGTATGGACGTTTTTAGCGCCGGGTAAAACTGGCAGCATGGGGTTACTCAAGTAGCATACTCGCCATTCCTTGCGGTAGGGCAGGCCCGTAGATTGTTTCGGGCGTACGCCGGTGTTAAGAATCAGGCTGACCGCAGCAAAGGAAGGATTTCAAGCCGTTGGGCGACTCCGTGCCTTTGCTTTTAGAGCCGCCTTTACCCTGATCGCCCAACTGGCCAGCTTCTTTCGCCACATGTGCGCCTCGTTCTTGTCTGCATCATCAACAGCCTCCCATCTCCCTCAGTTCCAGGGTTTGAATCTAAAGGGCCCATCTCTCCCCCGGGAAGGCTGGCAGTCCTTGCCGTCGGACGGGCAGCCCCCTACTATTTTTTGTTGCTCATTTTCCCACTAATTCGCGTTTGTCCTTGTCCCCCTAGAAATTTGAAAGAAAAAAAAATGACAAGCATCGCAGAGGACCCCAATACTGCAACGGCGGGCGCTGTGGCTGCACTCGCCGTGACCAGCGACCGCAAGCAAGAAACCACGGCGCCTCGCCAGGGGAAGCAAGACACGAGCAGCGAAGTTGCGTCGCGGGAGTCGGATGAGGAAGCCGTCGAGGACAATTTCGAGAATCCAAATCGACCAAAGGGCGTCAAGTTTGCCATTCTGCTACTTTGCATCCTGTTGGGTGACTTTTTTGTTGGCTATGTTCGTCCATGCCTACCCATGGCCCTCTCCCTTTACGTCGTACTGACCTCGCCCAGGACTCGAGCTGCGTCGCCACATTGACGTCTGTCATTACAGATGAATTCGGAGCCCTGAACGATGTTGGCTGGTATGGAACTGCCTAGTAAGTGCTCGACGCCTGTCCAGCACAGGGGTCCGACTAATTGATGCCAACGTTAAACATTGATGCCAACGTTAAACATTGATGCCAACGTTAAACAGCCTGCTCGCATCCTGCGCGACCGTCTTAATCTACGGCCAATTATACTCGTACTATTCTATGAAGGTGGTATTCGAAGTCTCATTTGTCGTCTTCGTGGCTGGATCGGTCCTGTCGGCCGCTGCTCCATCCTCTGCTGCATTCATCGCAGGTCGAGCATTGAGCGGCCTGGGCTCCGCCGGTGTATTTGCCGGTGGCAGCATGCAAGTACTCCTCCGTCGTCTGCCTCACACCTTGCTCTCAATCGCGACTGCTGACTGATACCCCGCGACAGCATCGTCGCCAACACGACATCCCTAAGACACCGGCCCATCTACCAAGCCATGTCCGGCGGCATGGAGTCCATCGCCCTCGCCCTCGGCCCCGTCATCAGCGGCGCCATCGCGCACGCCTCCAGCTGGCGCGTGAGCTTCTACATCATCATCCCCGTCGGCGTCGCCTCCATCCTTTCCGTCTTCTTCTTCGTGCACAACCTGCAGCGGCCCGAAAACGCCGACCTCGACCACGCGGAAAAGATCCGCCGCCTCGACCTCCTCGGCTTCGCCATTTACGTGCCCGCCATGGTCTGCCTCATCCTCGGCCTGCAGTGGGCAGGGTCCGAGTACGCCTGGCACAGCTGGCGCATCATTCTCCTGCTTGTGCTGGCTGGCGTGCTCCTCGTGTGCTTCCTGGCGCAGGAGCGTCGCGCAGGCGACGACGGCATGTTTCCCCTCAGCATGCTCCGTCAGAGGACCGTCGCGCTGTCTAGCGCATACACGTTTTGCAACTCGGCGGCGCTCTTCGTCGTGGCATTTTACCTGCCCATTTACTTCCAGGCGGTGCGCGGCCAGACGACCGTTGGGTCTGGTCTGTGGTACCTCCCGACTGCGGTGTCCTTCGCCGTAGCTGTGCTGCTCGCCGGACCAGCCACCACGCTGGTTGGCTACTACAATCCAGCCATGATCTTTGGCAGCTTTCTAATGGTCGCTGGTGTGGCATCAATCACTACCTTTACGCCAGACACATCCACAGGCAAGTGGATTGGCTACCAGATCCTATACGGCACCGGTTGCGGCCTGGCCTTTCAGCAGCCGTACACGGCTGCGCAGATTGTCCTATCCGAGTCCCAAATTCCCACAGCCCTCGTGTCCCTCAGCTTCACGCAAGAAATCGGCGGCATCGTCGCATTGTCTGTGTCGCAAAACGTCCTCGTCAACCGCCTGGTGCACAATGTGGCCAAGAAGGTGCCCGGCCTGGACATCAAGAAGCTATTGACAAAAGGTATTCTAGGCGTGGTAGACGCGGCGCCCGCGGAGCTGCGACCAGCGGTGATAGAGGGGTATAACGCAGCACTGGTGGATGTCTTCTACATCGCTCTGGGACTTGTATGCATGACGCTCATTCTGTCACTGCTTTGTGAGTGGAAATCCGTCAAGGACGAAAAGGAAGATATATAAAGCATCTATGCTAGGGGCCTATGAGCAGCATGTATGCCGTAGACGTGTCTCTCTAAAACAAATATATATGTCCTCTAGAAACAGCGATTTTCTCGCCGAGTTGGGCGTTTTCCATTAATGAAAATCAAATGCTAAAATTTGAAATGATGTCTCCTTTGCCCTTGAGGTTGTTCACCACCAAGTCACATTAAAACAATAAACCAGCACAGTACAGCGTATTCATCAACATTATATTACCTATTAAAGACTTTAATCATAAGCTATGATGTATAGTAATTCATAGTAATTTATTGCGTCAGGTCAGGACACGGTTGTTATTTGCATGATTGCAAAGGTGGTCTAGGGTAGTCGTGGCTATGGCGACAGCAATACCGCAGCCAGTCTTGCACTGGGTTTCCTCATCGAAAACCCGGGCTATATTGCAAGGCTTCATTCCATTGCGCGAGAAAGAGAATTGTGCGGTTACGTCGAGAACCTCTCCAAGTCGTCCAGTGATGTGTCGTGAAGGCATCGACTCACTCTAGACAAACATTTTCGACGCGCATCCATTTTGCATAATGCTCCTGAGCTACACAAGAGCATTTGGAAAAAACCACACCCGAGAAAGCGGATTCACATTGCTGGGCTAATCACAACTCTTTGGGCTGTGTAGAGTCATTGTAGACGAAGAATGTGGCGACGTCATAGATTCTGCAACCACAACCGCAATTGCGAAAATTTACTCGCCACTCAATGAACGCTCTTTTCTTTGATGTTTGATTGAAAAGTTATTGAATAAAAATGGAAATATAAAGTAGCATACATGGATATCTTTCTAATTCTCTAACCCGTCTCAAAACTTGGTAAACCCGGCTCAGGAGCAAAAACTCCATGCATCCCACCGCAGCAAATTATATACGCTCTCTCATTTGACCTTCCCTGGCGTTCCATTTCCTTGCATCTGTGAAGCATTCATCATTCTCGCTGGCTTGGCCACTCAGAGCAGCTGTACGAAGTCATTCCTGGCTACAGCCTTGCCAACCTAAAAAATGGGAAGAGAGGCACTCCGCGAGTAGTCGACGTTTTCCTCGCGCGACTCGATACGCTCCGTCTTGGTGTTGAAAATGGTGTCCCAGAAGCGCGTCTGCTTGCCGTAATTGTGGCTCTTCTTCCAGCCGGTGCGGTGGTGCAGGTCGTGGTCCTCGATGACGAGCTCCATCTTCAGGTACTTGAGGAGCGGCGCGGCCGTCAGGGCCGGGGCGCCGCGCACGCGCAGGCCGCTGTGGCCAAAGAGCTCGACAAAGATGACGTACTCGTAGCAGATCCAAGTCTCGTAGAAGCCCATCGGCAGGCCCATGGCTCTGCAGCTGTAAAAGGCGAGCACGGGGATGACGACAATGTCAAAGAGCTCCTGCCAGCCGTCGGCGTAGAGCGACAGCAGCGTGTTAGGGTGCTTGGTCAGGTGGTGCGTGCGGTGAAACTGCCAGAGCCAGGGCACGTCGTGCATGGCGCGGTGGTACCAGTAGAACCAAAAGTCGACCATGATGGGGTACACGGTGAGCTCGATGAAGAGCCAGGCAAGCGGCCAGCCAAAGAGCGAGTCGACCGTCTTGCTCGAGTCCCAGGCGAGGCCGATGGCCATAGCCGGGCGCAGCGTCGACGTCATGAGCAGCGACGTGACGACCTCACGGACGCGTACGTCGGGGACGCCGTCGCGGGCATGCTTGTCGCCGTCGAGGTAGCCGTAGATCTGACCCATCTTGCGAATCGTCTGGATCTCGCGAATCGCCGTCACGTTCAGCCACGCGCCGTAGAGGAAGAGCGCCCAGCCGAGCGTCAGGTTCTGCCCCGTGTAGCTCGAGTAGGCGTAGTGGATGAGCATGGGAACGGCGGCGTATCCCAGCACCCATTTGTGTATGCTCCACGCGGACGAGTTGGGCACCTTGTCCGTCTTCTGGAAAACGGGAATCGGCACGTTGAGCTCTTCGGGGTAGACGGCCAGGATCTCAAAGAACCAGTGCCATACCGACCAGGTCTTCTTGTCGGCGGCCTGCCATGTGGACTTGATCGAGTCTTTGGGATTGCGCCGCACGGCCGACGCCGTTACGGTCTCTGTCTCTGTCGACATTGTGGCAAAAGTCTCCGTATTGGTGTGTCAACAATGTCTTTGTGGATGGCGAGTTGAAATTGCGTTGTGATGGGTCAAGAGTTGTGATGGAATGCGAGGGGTCTTTGACCTGTATATATATTTGCCACCCAGGGAGTCGTCAGAATGTTGGTGTTTGTCAAAGTTGAAGGAGCAAGATGGAACTTGCCCAAACACGCTACGTAGTTAATAGCTAAATCAGTGGGGATGGAGCCATTCACATGCCAAACCCCCAGCCCAGTGCCTGAGATTGGTTGGGGCGGAAGAGCATGGGGGGATCGAGTAATCAAGCCCTTACCCCGCCTCAGACCTGTGCACTGATGAAAGAGACGCAAATACTGTGTATGAATCGATCATCTATTGGCTTGGATCATGGTGTACGTCAGGAACCCGAGCGCATAAGCATGATTGCGCGGCTGTTGACTCATCTCTACTATGCGGGGACTTGATCAGTGTGGGATTTCCACTTCTTCTCATCATGACCCCTCTCTAACTTCTGTCCCTCAACATCTTTTTCTTTGCGTTTAGACATGTGAGTTTGCATGTGCTTATACCAGTCACTTTGCGGGGAAACGGAGACGGGTTGACTCTAGACTCCTGTCCACCAGATCTTGAGATCACTGAGCGCAACTAGTCTCTCAGAGCGTCTGCAATTCTCACGTCAAAAGGCAAGTAAACGGCTTGATTCTCTTGATTCTTCACGAAATTATTCCTTCGCCTCGATAATTTGCCACATGCACATATGAGGCGGTTGCACCACTTTCTTGCAAACCCCAACCCTGATCGAACGGCTGTGCATCGACTCTAAGCCGCTTTGGTAACGGGTTTCGCCCATTTGGGCTACTAAGAGGGGTAAGGCGACTTTGGGCCTCGGCAGCAGGTAACACTGGGATAGGGGCAGCAATGCCGTGTACGCCACGCAGCGCCACGTCACGGTCAGCCCTGTGAAATCGCGTCTCTTTGGGCGCACAAGACAAATTCATGTTGGTGGGAGATTATCAATCTCGTAGACACATGCACAACTCGTAAGCTGCTTGTGAGCTTGGTGACGCGTTTCTTCTGCTGCGACACTTTGCCCGCTTTCAAGCCAAATTGCTTTGTTGTTTCAACTCGCATTTGCCCCTGGTGTTGTCACCGCGCGACACATGCTTCACATGACTTCCTGAGTTGCATCAGTAGGCACGTAGGCTCGCTCCTCGCTTTCTTTCGAAGACCATTGAAGCTACTCGGCATAACGGCGAGAAGCTCCCTTTTTATTTTTCCCTCTTCAATACTTGCAAAACTCAGTTCTGCGATGCGGCGACTGTGGACAAAATGACTTGGCAGAACCCCTACAAGGCGCGGCGCGACAGGTCAGGCACGGGGGAGTTGCTGGTATTTATAACACTTGTCAGCAGGCTCATCTTGTGCGAATTGATTGTCGTTCGTATGCGCGGCACATGATTGGCTAAAGCTAAAAGCTCTCGTAGGCGCTGCCTTTGAGCATTTACAGAGGCTACAATTTGCTGCGCGACATGGCACGTCTCGTTGCGTTGGCGGGAGACCAGAAAGCATCTGGTTGGACGAAAATTAGCCAATCGAAGGCTCACAAAAATAGAGCGTCGTGTCGTCATAGTAACTATTGGAGAACAAGCGTTGCGGTGCAGGCCGTGCATAGGCACGCACATCCTGCAGTTGGCTTTAATCGAGCCTTGGGCCTCCCGGTTTGCCGTACCTTTGTACCTTTTGTGATATCTTTGTAGAGGTCTGCAAGACTTGCTTGAACCTCCCTTGGTAGTTTGAGACACGGCCAACAGTGATGCTCACGATCGCTGTCCACTCCGCCCATTCCGAACCAGTAGTAGGAATTGTGGAGAGAACTAGTTCAGCGCAGAGTGACGTCCTGCCGGTGGTTTTCGGCAAGATGAACTCGTCTTCAAATCTCTTGGCTGAAGACGTCTTGTCCTCGATTGTGCTCTGAATAAAGCAAACCAGGAACATGAACAGGGATTTTGAGTAGAACACCCGGGTGCGTGTTCTAGTTACTGTTCCAATTGCTGAGTGATCTGGAAGTAACTCCTGGAGAGTTTCATCTCGCAGGATGTTTCCGGCCAGCCGGCACACCGAGCCTGAGCCACAAAAATGTGTCTTACTTGGCCATGGCCGAAACGGGCCACCCCTGGTGCCGATCGCATCGATGCTGCAAGCCTGCGGAAAATCATCACACGCGATCGCTGCTTTTGGCCCAGCTGCTCGCTTCGGACGGCGACGACAAGAATGGATGACAATGTTTGAAAGTCAAATCCGTAGCGGCCGGTGCAAGCGGCTGGAACCAACGGATGCTATGACGCGGGCCAGCCTCTGCTAGAGGGCTCGACATACATCATTCCGCGTCATACCTCTGGCAGCGAAACTCTGATTAGCACACAGGCCGTTGCCCTCGGCCGGTTTTGGTGTCGACGGCCAACACTGATTGGCGACCGCAAAAGCTTTTGCTCCACGATGCGGATGTGAGGATTGATAGCTCGCCCATCCGGGCCTAGTTGCAGACGAATGCAAGCGAACGGCGCTGCGCATAACCTAGCCAACCTAGCGAGCTGACGAGGAGTATCAGTCTGCAGTTAGAGTTGATTGAGAACTGATACCAAGGCAGGTGGTGAACGAGAGCAGGTTTGCGGCCTCGAGCACAGCCGATGTTTTCAGCTTGGTACACCAGTGACGTGATGCAAACTCAAGAATCGATGATGCGCAAGGGTCCTCCAGGGACCATGAGCTAGTATATATATCCGTCTTTGTTCTCGTCAGTTTTAATTTGATATCATCACCATTCACAGAATCTCAACAACTACAACTCGTCAATACAAAATCATACACAATGGATAAAGCTAAGAAGGCCGTTTCCAACTTCCTCTCCAAGGATGGCAAGCACGACACCACCATCGACCAAGATGTCCGTGAACCCGTCGTCAAGGAGCAGGTCCGCCCTCAAAGACACGAGGAGGTCACCACCGCCATTGACCAGGAGATCCACCAAGACCATCACCAGACTGTCGTGCAGCCTCTCAACGTCAAGGAGACTCTGTAAGTCACAATGCCATCATCGGCCATCAATCAGCAACACCTACTTACATGCGGCACACCAGCCCCGAGAAGCACTCGCACAACGTCGTCGGCGTCGCCGAAAAGTCCGTCAACCACGCCAACGAGGCCGAGACCAAGGCCGCGCTGAAGCAGGACGCCGCGCAGTACAGCAGCGAGCGCCACGTCGCCGACACGGAGCACACTACGTCGGCCGGCGCGGCCATCACCGGCCAGCGCACCCATCACCATGTCCACCACCACGTGCAGCCCGTGATCCAGAAGGAGACGATCCAGCCCGAGGTGGTGCACACGACCGTCCCCGTCCACGAGGTGCACCAGGCGGCGGCCATCCACCACGAGACCACCATCCTGCCCACCAAGACCATGGAGGAGTTCCTCGGCGGCAGCGGCGGCAACATTGCCGCCACGTCGACGCCCAAGAAGATTGCCGAGTTTGACGGCTGCCCCAGCCTCAAGGACAAGGCCCTCCAGAAGGAGCAGGAGGCGGCCCACGGCCACAGCCACGGCACCGCCGGCGGCGCCATTGGCAGCAGCAAGACCAAGACGGCCGCCAACGGCCTGGGCCAGACCACTCAGGCGCAGAGACCCGTCAACGCTGCTTAATTCTATCAAGCGTTTTTAATGATTTTCTTTATAGCCCGCTAGTTAGTTAATCAATTGTACTATTACGAGCCATTGTGCGTGCCACATTTCGTGAAATGAGTGAACAAAACTAGCCATGACATGAATGTGAAATCTCATGTGAGACAGAATAGTATCATCTCAGATTCTCATCATGCAAACACTGCAATGCTTTCTTTCACGCAAGGTAAATTTGCTTCTGGTACGAATGTCGTTGAAAGACTCTCATGTGGCGCCTTGGATCGACACTGGTGGCTACCCGGCTCGTCAGCCATCCGAACATGGCGACATCCCTGCTGAACGCCATAATTAGAGTTTGGATGGTTTTCAGCGCCGCCCCTGCCGGAGGCTTTGCACCATCATGGTGCCACTTGCATAAAAGACAACGTCAATCAATGAAGAGCTGAAAAGAAGCTATCAACTTCTCATCTCCATGTCTGATTCAAGTCTCTGAAGAGCGTTGCGCGTGTTGAAAATTGATTCGTGAACCTTTGGGAAGAAATGGTATCGAAAAAAGCATCAGGCTCGGGAGCCTTCCTGGAACGACGTCATCGACGATGGCCGATCGCTCTGGAGGATCGAGCAACTGGTGGAGAACGAAACGCTTTCAGCTACCCCAGTCGCACGCTTGAGCTTAGGGCCATGCTGGGCCGCTTTGCAAGTGATGTTGCGATAGCTCGGCCGTCTTTATCCACCTGCGTCGACGTCGAAGCCGGGGCAAAGCATCCGCTGTGCGCACACATGCGAGAAGGATGACATTGGCCCATCGACGAGGTCCAAGACATGAAACTCGCACCAGCATCAGGCACTCAGTGCGGTGGTAGAATCCGCACGTTCCATTCAAGCCGTCGGAAGACGCCCAACATCTAAAATTCGCCCAAAGAACACCTGCATCACATTCCACTTGGTACATGCTCATGGCATCCTCTGAGCACAAGTTCATCACAAATGACGACGCCATATCGGACAACTCAAGAGTGACAGTAGATGGAAAGCGAATCCAGCAAGAATGATCGTATATGAATAGCACGTAGAGCAGATGCTGCCCACTTTGATGCGCTCCAAGATCATCCAAACCGTGACCAAAACGCCTTGTTGAAGCTCGCCTGCCTCGCCTTTGCCGCCGTCGTCGTCGCCGCCCCCCCAAGCGTCACCCGCAGCCACTTCGGCATCCAACACCACGTCCAGCGTGCCCATCATGGCCACCCCAGACGCCTCCAGCGCTCTTCTGACCCCTTTGACAGGTTGAGCGACGCTGCCGCAGCCATCAGCTCCGCCGGTGACCGTGCCGTTGACGCCATCGAGGCGGCGCAGAGGTCAACAACATCTTTGCCGGCCAAGACGAGATGGGCGGCCTCTTCGCTCCCAGAAAAAGCCTGTTTGGAGGAAACATGGTCCCCGGCTTTCTCTAAAGAACAGGCGCCGGCGTCCTGTGGGACTAGACAGGGGATCGCTCGCCGCCGCTCATCCCGGAACTGGCCGATGACAATGCGGCGGGAAAAGGCAAATGCAACTGTCAACTCTTTGTAGTCTTGCAACGATTTGGTAAAGAACTCAAGCGGTCGAGTTGTTTCGAGGATGAGGGAGAAGCAGATGTCAAGAGGCAGACAAAATGGTATGAGAGGTGCAAATCCATCTATGCTGCACCAAAGTCCCGCCAATACGATCCAACACTACAACAGCAAGGTTTATGCCGGATTTTCCAACTTTATTGACAAAATATGCGTCTGCCCAGCCATGACATTTCACGACACAGCCGTTATGGGCAAGTGGTCGCGTGCTCACTGCATTAGCTCCAACTAGACAACCAACGTCATCCAGTCGCCAGCATCTTCCGATTCAAAAGTTATGAATTAAATTTACCTCGACTAGAGTGTGTTTCCCTTGTCACCTTTTACATAAAGTGCACAATGACAGCCTCGCTCGCCTTGACCGGCACATCCACCACTCCGCCCTGCACGTTCAGCACGTCGCCATCGTTTCTCACGCCCTTGACCTCCTTGCCCTCGCTCTCGTACGTCCACTGGCTCCCCGCGTACGTTACCGTCGAGGCCCGCGCGCTCGCGCCCTTGGGGCTCGTCAGGTGCACCACCCTGACCTTTGTCACGCCGGCCGGCACCTGCACCCGCACGTACTGCGCCAGCCTCGTCTCGCCCTTGGCCGACCGACACTTGCTCCAGTACTTGAGATTCACAATCGCGGCGCGCTTCGCCGTGCCGGCCTCGTAGGCCACGTACGCGGCGACGTTGGGCTCCAGCGGCACGTTCTTGACCTGGACGTTGCCCGCGGCGCCGACAAAGTCGGCCACAAACGGCTGCGCGTAGTAGTTTGCAAAGACTTGCGCCGAGAGATTGCCAGAGGCGCCCGGCAGCCACAGGTCAAAGCCCGCGTGCATAATCTGCTGGAAGTGGAAGCGCGCAATGCCCAGCGACAGGCCGTAGAGCTGGAAGTCCACCTGCCACAGCGCGGAGCCGAGCGTCGCCTGGTACGCGTAGTCGTGCTTGGGGTTCAGCGAGTTGCCCACCTCGGACAGCACGTACGGCGTCTTGGTCGTCCGGCCCGCGAGAAACTCGAGGTCGTCTCGGTAGACGTCCAGGCGCGAGGCAATGGCGCCGTGGTTCATGAGCCCCTCGGCCAGCGTGTCGGCCCGCCCGCCGTCCGTCTGGTAAAAGTGCCGCGCGACCTGCCGCACGGCGTGGTGGTTGTCGAGGCCCTGCTGCATGACGGTGCGCAGGCTCAGCGCAAAGACGTCCTGCTGCGGCGCGGCCGGGTGCGACGACGTGTCGAGCGCCTGGAACTTGCGCGTGCCGCGCGGCAATCCCACCGCCGCGGCGACGGCGTCGCAGTAGTTTAGAAAGTTGGACACGTACGTGCCATTGTCCTGCTTGCCCTGCCAGGTCGGCGGGCCCAGGCCGTCGGCCGGGTACAGGTCCGGCTCGTTGCCCGGCTCGAAGCTGTGAATCCTGTCGAGGCCAATCTTGGCCGTCGCGGCCTTGGCCCAGCGCACCGACTCTGCAATGTCCGGGTTCGCCATGGGCACCTGGATGATGTACTGCGCCTTGGGGAAGCTGCCGGCCGCAACGTCCCAGTACGCGGGGCCAATCGTCGTGCTGCCGACGGCCTGGCGCCCGTCCGCCTCGGCGCGGGGCAGCGCGGGAGCGGCCTGGTCGGCCACGTAGCGCGCATAGTCGGCGCTGGTGCCGCCGAGGCGAATCAGCGGCTTGCCGCCGGTGCGGGAGAAGATGGCGTCGACGAGGTTCTGCGAAAAGGCGTTGGGCGTGCCGTCGTCGTTGCGCGCGTAGTTGACAAACGACGCCTGCTCAAAGGCCAGCGCCGGGAAGTCGGGGTCGACGAAGCGCGACGGGTCGGCCTGGATGGCGGGAATCTGCAGCAGCGACGTCTCGTCGCGCGGCGCCTTGAGAGCGGCGGCGTCGACGACGCTGGCCAGCGACACGGCAGCGGCCAGAGAGAGTGCAAACTTGGACGCCATTTTTTATGTTCGCCAATGGGTGAGAATGAGGCACGCGACAGCGAACAGAAAGAGGGGAAAGGGGCGGATCTTATGAACCGTCCGGGGTAGTAGTGGCTCCGCCGTCAGCCCTGTCTTGTCTTGAGGAGTTGGAATTGTTAGTTTGTTCCTTCAAGATATTATTAGAACTGAAGCTAGCGCACGCTGCTCGTATTTGGGCTGAAATGAGCTGGAAGTGGTGGTGTCGGGTTGCATTGGGGGCACCTGCCTGATCAATTGGGACTACTGCCATTGACTGGTAGGACTCTTTCATGTAACAAATGTACCATGGCGTCTTCCCGATACTTTGTCGACAATTATTGCATTCCAGACGTACGTGTCGACCGGGAGATTAGCAAATCGCCGTTGGTGACGGAGCGGGACAATTACAGCGCAATTCGACATGTCACTCGAGAGCCGATGAAAAATAATATGAACCATGTATTTAATGCTATCTATCACATCGCGCTGAGCGCGAGCTCACAATGAAAACCCGCGGAAGGCTTTCAGCTAGAGCCGGCGACTGAACATACGGCTGAACAACATGCAGGCTACATACCAATGAGTTAAATGACCAACGCCACCTTGCAGGGCAGCAATCTTGATGTACTAAGTGAAACAAAACTCCAAACTCGAATAGTCAAAAAATGCCAGACCAAACCTAGGTATAATCTTCATATAAACAGAGGAAAGAAAAATATACTCAACCCCAACGCCATCTTCTTTGCTATTTCAGCGCGTCAACCTCACTTGAACTCCATGTCAACACTCGCAGGCAATCGTCTCCCTCAGAGAATCTCCCTCAGCTTGCTCTTCTGCGCCGCCGACAAACTCGACGGAAAGTTGACCTTGTACTTGATGATGAAATCACCTCTCTCGCCGGGCTTTTTACTTAAAGGCATCCCTAAGCCAGGATAGCGGTCCTCGCTTCCGGGTTGCGTAGGCCCGCTCTTGTCGAGATTGATCTGTTTCCCGTCGATGGTGGACACGGTTCTTTTCCAACCTGTCAGAGCCTCTTTGAGATCGAGGGTGACGGTTTGAACGAGATCGTTTTCTTCGCGCTTGTAAATGAGATGGGGCTTCTACAGGCTTTGTTAGTGTCGGTACTTGACGAGCATAGGTGACTCCGTTTCTTACCTCTTCGACAACAAAGTGTAAGTCTTGGCGTCCACCTTCGACTTGGTCACCGACGCCGCTGAACTTAATTTTGGAGCCTTTTTTGAGTCCAGCCTTGATGGGAACATTCAGAATCTTGTCGGACTGGACTCGCTTGCCGCTGTCGTCGAACGTCTTGCGCTTAATCTTCATCTTCTTCTCGACGCCGTTGAAAAGCTCCTCCAGCGTCACCGGCAAGGGCCGCTCGACAGTCGAGATTTCGGGCTCTCGAGGACGACCGCTGGTGCTGCCCCTCGGCCTGTGACGACTGGGGCGACCAGAGCTGCCGAATGATTGGAAGCCGTCAAATTCGTCGCCCATACCTGGCATGCCGCCGCCCATGCCCATTCCGCCATTGCGCATGAATTCCTGGAAGATGTTGTCCGCGCTGTCGAAGCTAAATCCACCCTGCGGTCCCCCATTCGTTTGGAAGTGAAAGGTGCGGCCTCCTCCGCCGCCACCACCCATACCGCCAAAGTCGAAGCCCGGGTGCCCACCGGCAAACGGGTTCCCCTGGCCCCCAGCGCCTGGAGGGGGCGGTGCAGCACCGCCTCCGAGCAAGAATTCGAGACCGTAGTCGTCGTATATTTTGCGCTTCTCGGGATCCGAGAGGATCTCGTAAGCTTGTGAGCATTCTTTAAACTTTTCGGAAGAGTTGGGGTCGTCCTTGTTCTTGTCGGGGTGCCACTTGAGAGCAGCCTTTCTACAGAAGAAGTTAGCAAGCCACACATTATGGGAGGGAATTGATGATGGGTGAAAGCCAGTTGGGGTGATTTCGCAGCCAGCAGTCGTGGCCCTTGGCAATGCTGTCGCCCAAGGCGGAACTGCTGGATGCGGCATCATTGCCCCGCATTGGCTTTTGGGGCGAGCAGCTCAACGTACCTGTAACCCTTCTTGATCTCGTCCTGGGTCGCCTCGGGCTTGACGCCGAGTGTGTCGTAAAGCTTCGTTTCTTTGACCATGATGTGTTTTGAAAACTGTTGGCGGTATCTGGCGGATGTGTGTTGATCGGATAGCTCTGCTACCTTAGTAGTTGCCCAGATGCGGTGATGGCGGCAAGCTTGATATAGCTGAGCGTAATGGTGCAAGTGCACTCGTTGGCTTATATGCAATTGAAAGACAAAGGAATCGGCGATGGGAGAGGCCGTGTCTCTGTCGGCAGATTGTACAGGGTGTCTTTGTACTGATGCGTGAAGTAGGTAGTTGAATGAAAAGAGGAAGAAGCAAAGAGAAATGAGGTGACAGTGGTGAGTTGGCGGGCTGCAAAGAACCCATCCAAGTGCTTGCTCTGGGTGCATGTAGTTTAGTGGATGAGGTTTAGTGGGTTGTTAGCAGACAAGGCCTATCGAGGGCTGCCGAAAGCCAGTCAGAGCCAGCCAAGGCCCTGGAGGGTGCTGGCTTGGGTAGCCTCTGAGTGGTCGAGAGGGCCATTTCGCAGTAGGAAAAACGGGGTCGCACACCTGTGGAGTCTTCCCGCCGGCCGTAGCAGCCACTAGAAGATTCGCTGGCCGGCCACTGCTCCCACTGGCTCCGGGGTCTGACGGCCACCCGCTGCGGCACCGCTGGGGCTATGACGCAACGACAAATCGGCATCGTAGAAATAATTACAAGCGGGAAAAAAAGGCCATCAGGGGAGCAAAATTGTTTTCAGAATTTTTGGTCGCCTCAAAAAAAAATATTGTGTACCTCTAGTGCCCTCTACATTGTCGACAGCGGGTGGCCCAATTACGCGCATGTGACATTGTTGGGCGACAGTCGAGACCACAGCATCAACACCAAGGACTGCATCAACACCAAATACCGCGCCAACGCAACTTTCAAGGCGGAAAATAGCAACGATGGCAAAGGCGCGCTCTGCGAAACCGACAAGCAGCACAACACCGGCCTTGATTGGCTTCCAGTCATGCGAGGCGTACCACCGAGCATGCACTCTTTCGCGCAGCACCAGGCGTCACGGAGCTGGTGGCACGAAAGCCATCGCTCGGCAACCACTACGCTGGCTCTATACCGGAAGCTTTTCGCCTGGACTAAAATTCACATAAAATTCTTTGTTCTGTGAATTGATTTCAAGTTTCTGATAAATTTCATTTATTTTCCTCCTTTTTGTTAGAGCATATGCTCTTTCGTTTCGCCATTTCCACCACAAGGAGAGGCACAAGGCTCTGCCGCCCAAGTATACACGCCCATTCCATGCCTTTACATTGTCTCAATCATTGTCAACGCCAGCAAAGTGATCTGCAAGTGCTTGGCGCGCTTTCATAGGACTTTTTCTTCATATGTTGCACTCTCATCGCCGTGTAAGTTAAAGATGTCTGAGACGGCCGTCGCACAATCCCATTTTGCCGTCTCTGGCTTCCTAGAAGAAACAACCATTCAAAGTAAATATACTGGCAAATAGCTACATGCGACATCTGCTACCAACTCTACCTGGCCCATGTCTTCATTCGAAAGAGCCTGATGAAGCTGGTGAGGCTGTGTCGACTGTCGGGCTGACGTAGGCTCCATAATCCATACACTCTCCCGAAACATTACCAACGGAATCACCAACCTCTCGAAATTTGACAAATAAGCGCTACAGAATATCTAGCCAATCTATCCGGAAGGACCATAGCTGGCCTAGATGATACCACTTGTTGTCACGCCTCAGACGCACCCAGAAAGTGTACGCCGCTGCACAGTTTGCACCCGATAGCACGCACCAGCATAGACCGTTATTTCCGCGCGACTCATCAAAGAAAAAAAAGTGCACAGCTCAAGCTGTCTCGGGTCTTATAGAAAGCTATTCGCAATGACGACTGTTTTCCACCGCTTCGCGGACCTGCCCCCGGAGCTGCGCAATGCGATTTGGCGCGCCGCGCTGCCCAAAGACGTTGGGCCGTCCCTTTTCTTCTACCGTGGCAGGGGTTGCTGGGTGGTGCGCAGGTGCGACGAGCCGTATGACCCGTACACTGAGATGGAATTTCGCACCGATCTTCTTGGTGATGATAACCAATACCGAGTGCCCCTCATTTTAGTCAATCGCGAGGCACACAACCTCGCGTTGTCCTGGCTTGACGAGCATGTATGCTTTGCCGATTTGATTTACAAGCAACATGAGCTGCTAATCATGTCTACATAGGGCATCAAGATTAAAATCTCGCAGCCTAAGGGGCACATTTACACACGGCCATTTGATCGCGAGTCTGATGTGCTGTATATTGCTCTGAACAAATGGGAAGACTTTTACTCCGAGCCCCGCGATCGACACAGCCAACCGGACTTCATGAGTCCTTACGACATCATGCCAAAAAAAAACTGTTTACAAATACGCCGTCTCGGAGAAGCTATTCATGCGGCGCAAACTCATTGGGTACCTAGCAACAATGTACATGTGGATGGATGTACGGTCCATTTTTGTCGTAGTCGGTGCCCAGCCCGACGACGAGCCGGGACCATGGCGGTGGAGGCTAGAGGGTACCGACGCGGGAGCATTCGTCTGGGACGGCGAGAAGCGAGACTTTGACTTTCGTCGCGGCGTTGGCGCCATCGACGAGGACGTGAACAAAAGGATAGGAGAGTTTGCTCGTGCGAATCTGTCTGACCTGCTACATAGGAACAGGACGGTAGAGATTATGCCCGTAACGATAGTCCGAACGGAGTAACTATTGGATTTCATCAAAAGCCTTTTAATTCAAACGTAGCTTACAGGTGCATTATCGCGGAGGGAAACGCCGCAAAAGGATGAGCCGGAAAGTACCGAAAATATGCAAGCCAAGGCATTATATGCAGCCACAGATCGCGACCGTGTACGCATTTGAATACAGAGAGAATTTATCAGCCGTTCATCCTCAGCTTGCGCCTCACCTGGCTGACTGGTGCATCTCAATCAGCCAAGACCGTGATGCGCCCAACCTACGCCCAGCCAGGCTGAACAGCCGACGTTCAGTATGTAGCGCCTCACGATACTCACGTGTTTGTTCTATGAAATCAGTATACTACACAAATGACTTCATAATGCAAGCACGGCATCTCCAGCCCAAATTAGCCGAATAATTGGCAGTGGTTATACGTCTTTTAAATAGCGTACCTAGTAACCCTAAGAAAGATGTCGCTGTCAAGGATGTGGTAGACCCGGAACGTACTAATCTAGGGAGCAGGCTAATATTGGTCTTCATAGTAGAAAAATTGGGCCGACAGAATCATTTGTCTCGAGCTCAGAAAAGGAATGGACGCATAAAGAGCACGCGTGGCCGGAAAGAAGACTCCAGAGCTCCTGAGAGCCTCAAAAGCGCCCAAGATAAGTGATTCACAAAGCAAAGGACATGCTGTGACCGAGGAGCAGAAATGGTAAGAAACTGTGCGTCTAAAGTAAACATTTCATTGGAAAACATTCTCCAGAGCCTCAAAGAAGACTGACAAGGCGCCGGACAGCATGTGTGTTACTGTGATTTGGGGCGCGACCTACCTTTCTTTATCAGCTTCAACAGGCATGGTTAAAAGGTATAAGTATGTCTATGTTGCCGACTTGTTTTTGTTACTCTTGGCTCAGAAAAAAACACCTGACCGATTCAGCGATATAAGTACTATACTGGCAATACGCCCGCAGCAACATCACCATGTCTGCACCCACCCCCGACCTTCTCGGCTTGCCGCGCGAGACCCGTCTGCAAATCATTCGCGATGTCATTGCGTCAGTCGACAGGGCGCCCGCATTCGAAGAGGTTATCGAAGACCGCGTTGCCTACGTTTCCGCCTTTGAGACGAGCGACATTTATGTCCCGAGAGCCGAAGCCACCCCAATCTGCCACGGCAGCGGCCTTTTGCTGACCAGCAAGCAGCTCAACGACGAGACAAAGTATGCGCTGCAGGCCATGCGCGAGAACGAGATGAAGGGTTTCGAGTTTGTGCTCGACGTCATGTACGTCAGGGGCCTCGGGCTCCTGCCGACGTGGCTGAGCATGCCTGTGGACGCGAGGGCCATTGGCACTCTGCGCGTCCAGTTTCGCATCGTCCAGCCGCCCGCCCGGCTGATCAACCCCGCGTGGATCGAGCGCGCCCAGTGCGCCAGCGCCTCGCAAGCCAACGACCGCGTCGACAAGTGGCTCGCCCACGTGCTGCTGTGCTACGCATTCCGGCGAGTGGACCTGGTCCCGTCGTACAATCTCGTAGACGAGCACCACTTCGTGACGGCCTTGGGCGACGGGGCTTACACCGTCGACCGGCTGCTCATCGACGTGCAACCCCTCCAGGTCGTCTCCGACGGCGGCGAGACGGCCGCCGACGGCATGGCTCCGCGAGCAGCTGATGGAGCGCCCGGTGCAACTTTCCCGTTCGGGTGCGCATCACATCTGGAAACCGTTGCCGCTCCGACCCCTGAGCAGATCGGACTGCTCTTCGCATACAAGAACACCGCGCTTTATGCCAGTCTTGACCTGGGCGAGTGGTTAAAAGGTATTCTGGAACTTCATGTCGACAAAGACAGCCAGAGCCCAGACGTCTTGTTCAACAGAAAGATGCTAACCGACAACGTAGGCGTCATCAGTATTCGGGCTATTGACTCGCGGTATACAGAGCTGAAAGATCTGGCGGACAAGATTGAGAAATTGAAACCTGCCTGTGACATGACGTAGGCGAGGAAAAGATGCCAGGGCAAAAAGCCTGAATCAGCAGAGGAGACTCTGTCGCTGTTGACGAAAGTACTGTAAAATTTGGGTCAAAGAGCTAATAGCAGCAGTGTTGCGAGATGCATACATAACTAATAATTTGTCAAACCCGATTTTTAACATCCCACCCACGGGAGCTCTGATCCGTGACCCAGATAGCGCCGGCCATATCCGTTTATTCTAGCTTGGAATACAAAAGAATGGTTAATTGGATGTAGTCTTAAGTCCTAATCGTTGTCTTCTGTTTCGTGGCCAGACTCCCTGGGGTCTCTTCGTAGAGCGAATCGCCGTGGCAATGGCATTGCATTCCCATTCTCAGATTTCCAGCGGCGTGCCCATTGCACGGCCGTCGCAGTGGCAACAGCTGCCAAGCCACGACTATTGCTAATAAAGGTCCGAATAGCATATCGTCTTTTTCTTCCTTGTCTTCTCGATTTGCTCTTGTCTTCGCGGTGTAAAGATGGCGTAGAGGCGGAATAAGATTTAGAAATGCTACAGCATGACGTGGAGAATGTGGGCGAGCCGCTCATAAACCGATATCGACCATTGAACGCTGTACCAATTCGCCCCTTTCCGAGAGGCCGTATTGCATCAGTGCCGCCTCATTGCTATGCAAATAATCTAATATCATTCCTTGTCGTCTAAGTCTCCTTCTCTCGACCGGGCATTTCCATATCCATTACGTTCTCTAAAGAGTCCCGTTCCGTCGTCTCCGGCGCCGAGGTCACAAGAGACGGTATATGCGGTGAAAGCTGCTCCATCTCTCGTGCTGGTCCAGGCGCAACGTCGCTATAGCCCGGTGGTTCTGTGAATTCGAGTTCCTCCCCGTCATCCTGTCCAGGGCTGGCATAGTCGACGTAGTTTGGCCCGATACGCGTGGGCGCTGGTAGCCTGTCGGCGTCCACAACAAAAGGCTCGTACTCGTCTCTCTGAAAGCTAAAATTGGTTGGCTCCTCGTCAAATGGATTATCAAATCCATTGCCCCCATCACTGCCTAGAGAAGCATGGTTGCTGTCCAGCGTATCCATGCTGTCGGATCGGTGCTTTCGCTTGGAAGGGGAAATTGGGTCGGCATGTCCAGGCCGTATGTATTGCTGGTCGTTGGTGCGCTCCATGTTCAGTTCGCTGCGAAAGGCCTTATTGTCCGCCTTGACAAAACGTTCCAGGGGCAAGCTAAGCGGCTCATTATGGGTATTGAGGGCGTCTTCAGTGGCATAGATGAGCAGCGGCAATTTCGTCTCTTGCCAGACTTCCCTCAAAATACGCTCTGTTTCGATTTTCTGCAGCGTATTAGCACACCGACAAATGGAAGAGGCTTTTGTGCCTTACCTCGGCTTTGACTGGGTGTTCCTCGCCCTGGACATAAGCCAAACGCCACCACTGGTCTGTTTTCTTCGGCGCATCGCCCAGATCAATCAAATCTGCCTGTTGCCGTCGACATACATAAATGATATCCTTCTCAGTTGCGATGCCACGGAGCAGATATCTCTTGCACGTCATTGGCTGTGGCCGACCGGGCTTTTCAGGTTCCGTCAGCAGTCGACCAAGGCTCCTTTGCCTGGCCTTGAGCCTTTCAAGCTCCGCATCCAACCCTGCCCGTTGTTAGCAAAACACATGCTTATTGTGGCAGTCAAATCGTCAACCATACCATCTATCACTCTATCTACATCAGCCAGTACCCTTTCCGTCAGTTCTAGGACGTCGCCCACTTTCTCCAACGTTTGCTGTTGGGGTCCCGACAGAGACTCAGGGGCCTCGTGGTAGTCAGGAAACCGGTTTGTATCGAAGCCTGATTGCTGCATGCCGGTGAAGCGGCCGGCGCTTTGTAAATAACCTTCCAAAACTCTCCATTGTTCCACAGCTTTTCCCATCTTGACTCTTCTGTCATGAGATAGCTGGTCGAAATCGTCTCGCCATTCGCGAGCTTCGCGTTTCTTGTTTGCAATTTTCGTCATCGCCAGCTTTGTCTCGCACCAGGCTTTCTGGATTCGACGTGCCTCATTCTTGCGGGTCGCAAGGTATTTTTCAGGGTAGAGTTCGGTTGGTATATCAAGTGAGTCCTGGGGGCCTTCCCCCCCTAGTTTCAGCGCAAGCACCTCTCCCATCTCTTTGAACATGGCCATCTTGGAGTCTTCGGTCAGTTCGTCCCAGGAGAGTACATCACTCCACATCAAGTGATCGAGAGCCTCATAAAGTGTCTTGATAGTATTGTAATCGCCTTGTTGATGCTCTATTTCAAGCAGGCTAAATCTGGCGTCTTCGTTGCCGAGATCGTCACCCTGCAGAGTAGCTAGTGTGGCGACTTGGGTCAGGGGGAATATCAGATCCCCATTCCGTTGCCCCAAGCACTCGTAGAAGTGCTTCTCCGGTCCATGGTGCGGATTAGGAACCATTTCCGTCAAAACACTGGTGGAGCCGTAGCTTCTTTCGGTAGAGTCGAGAAAAGCCATGAGCCGGTGTATCTCATCTTCGAAGCCTGGTTTTACATCATCGTCGGATCCCCACTCCAAGTCACTGTCAGGTGTTCGTGCGTGGACAGATTGCGGGGGCGTGATGCTTTTGCCTTGCCACCACTCGTTGTCATATCCGTAAGCTTCAGACGGTGCTCCGCAGCGAAGAAGAATATTTCGGGCCAGAGGAATCTCGTGCAAAATGGTCAAAAGACCGCCTAGCCTATGATTTCCAACAGTGTTCGGGTGTTGCACAAGAAAGGCCGGGGCATCCGTTTTCCGCTGTCGATCCGAGGCCGGCAGTATATTCGAGTTCCCGCTAGCAGTGCCGACAGGAACCATAGCCCACTCTGCGTTGTCGTATTGTGTTCTCGTGGCTGGTCCAAAGTGTGGCGTAGAGGTACAATTTTCCAGAACTCCCGATTCTTGGCCGGGGGCTGCTATTCCAGCTTCTTGTGCCGATTCGCGCAAAGCCCGCGCCATGTCCTGGTTCAACACATCTGGGTCTGATTGACCGACGAATCCTGACAGGTATTAGTGCTGTAGATGCTAAAGCTCTGAAACGCGTACTGGGAACATCAGACGCGGTCATGTCCACCATTCTTCCAAGAGGAGATTTGGCGTTGGATCTAGACGGTGGCCTGGAAGGTGCCCCAACGCTGTATCTATCCGACGGCGGGGTCACACCTTGAATAACGCCGCCTTCGTGCATCGAGCTGTCCATCGATTCGACATAGAAGGAAGGGTTCGGATTCGAGTCTTCAACGTGAAAAGCTAAGCGGGAGGTTAGCATGCGGCCGGACAACAGGCCCTCTCATTTTACATACAGGAGCTCGGGTTGATGTCGTTTTCACCGTTTCGATCTGCACCAAACATCCCGTCGTTCCAAACGAGTGTAAACCGTTGACGAAACTATGGGTGGTATCTTGGGTTAGCTCGAGGAGAAGTCTTGTCCGAGGACCAACGCACGCTGTCAGGACTATCAAAGTAGGCCATCACCACACTTTCGACATTACGGCCGTTTTGCTAGCTTGCGCATTAGTTTTGTTCTCAACAGTGCTTCAGCAGCTTGCGAGCGGCATGGCTACCTTCAGCGCCTGAATGACCATGCCCCGGTCATCCGTGCGGTCGAGACCTGCAAAGTCGATGACTTGCGAGATCTCGTCCTCAGTTGGCTCCATCGCGGCCATTTTGCAGATTTATTGCTTCTAAAAGTCGAACATGGAGCAGGATCGATGCTGAAGTCGAGCGACGGTCGAGTAAAATAATGTCTGGGGCTGTTGCGATCGTTGCCTCAGCAGCTCGAGTCTGGGCTGTTCGGAGAGCATCAGCCAGCAACAGGTTCGAGGGGGTGCAAGGTGCCGCTAGGCGGAGTTTGCGGTGCGCAGAGGCGACAGATAGGCAAAGTGAGCGTCGCAATGTACGTGCAGAAGTATGGCGACGTTGGTACTACGCCTGCCAGGCTGGAGGATTTCGAATAGCGAAGAAATGTCGGCTGAGAAGCTCGAGATGGTTGACGTCGCTTGCAACGCAAGCATGCGCCACCGGAGCAGCTGCCCGGAATAAGCTGACTACACAACGGCCCGGCGGGTAAGACCAGCGGGTGCCCAGGTGGTAGGTACAGTGGGATGTACCTACTACGCCTCCAGGGCTGTGAGGCGCACAAGGCTGTGGCTGATGCCCTTTATGATTGCTGCTGGCGCCTTCAACGCTTCCGTTATGAAAACCGAGAAAGAAGAAGAAGAAGAAAAACAGCCTACGCGTCAGAGATCAAAAATGGGGATTCGAGAACCAGTTTCTTCTTTACTGGTCACATTCACTACATGCCGACTTTACAGGTTGGTCAAAGTGTGCATTGCACTGTCGTGCCCATCGCTCACTCCAATGTATCAATTGGTAGGTAGATAGTTAGGTGATGCGCTGTATATCTAAAATACGCTGAAAATCCAGTAATGTGTGCCAGAAACAAAAAAGACGCCAGTAGTGCTCTCCCGACCATTGTGTCGAATCCCAAGTGCTAAATACTCCCACCAACGCCGATACTCGTAGCTTCATGGTTGTGCGACGCTACTGACACAAGTTGCCGCGCCCATGATCAAGGGAATGGTCATTCCTTGTCGTCCTCTTCATCGTCTTCCTCTTCCTCAAAGTCGTCCATGTCGCTATCACTACCACCAAAGTCGTCCTCCTCCTCAGAGGGATTCCAGAAGTCATCGTCCTCCTCAACAACCTTTTGTGGCACCGGGGCAAGCTCGGCTGTAGTGGGCATCTTGACGCCCTCGGGAACCTCTTTCAGAGATCGAGCGACGACGTCTTTGGCGAGAGCGTCGTACCTTGGCCGCTCGTCGCGGTAGAGAACGCTAGCATCAACGTTGGCAGGCGAGTTGATTTCGGGGTCGTCCATGAGGAGCAGAACGGAGCGCAGGACAGACTCGACACCATGCAGGACATTCCACCGCTCGTTGGCCATTTCGCCCGACTGCTCGTCGTCGCCTGGCTTGTGGAGGATGGAAATGCAGAGGTTGCCATCAGGGTACACGTTGGGGTGTGTGATGCCCTTGGTAAGGAATCGGAAGGTGGGTGGCCCGTACGGGTAGTCGTGGGGAAATCGCATTTCGCTCTACACGAATGCATGGTGAGTCAAAGACGGGACAGGACATGGACAGACACGGGCAGCTACTTACTTTGAGGTATGCACCGTAGAAGACGCTGTCAGGGTTGACAACCCAGAGACCGATGCGCCACTTGAATAGCACCTGCTCATCCATCTGCACGTGGATTAGCATACTCAAGTGCCAAACACAAAGACTGAGCCTTGAAAGGCTTACTCACGTCAATCGTAAGCCATTTCTCCTTCTGAAGCAGGACCAGCTCCTGCATGAGGCGCTTTTGAGCCATTGTGTAGTGTCGGGACTGCGGGGTGCGCGTCGTGCGGCAGGTTGAAGGTATCGCGAAACAAGCCCGTAGCGTCACGGGCCGAGATTAGGACTCGCTGAAGTTGAGGAAGTCCAGGAGCGAGTAGACTTTCGCGTTGACGTTGTGTCGGTCGCAGAAGGGAGCACGCTCGCTGGTGGTCGTGGTTGGGTTGCGAAGGCGGTGTTGAGCGGTAAGCCGCAAGCGTCCTGGCGAGGGCGGGCAGCAGTGAAGCAAGCGGGTGGGTAGGCGCGCTCCGACGCTGATGTGAATAATTTGAGCGTGTCGGTAACACCGTCTAGGCAGAAGCCAGTGTGAAGCAAGGGTTCTTTTCTTTTTTTTCTCTGGTGACACGCTTGACGTTTGTTGGGCAGAAAAAGGCGAGATGGACATGACTCCGATGCAGGCCGGCGGGCCGGCGCGACAGATGGCTGACGAGCCTCGAGTGACGGCATCAGATCAGGTGCCGGCCAATCCAACGTCAGGTTTGCCGCTAATGAGCCCATCTTTGTTAGCGGTTTGCGGTCCCCAGTGTGCCAGTCTCGACTTTTCAGCGTCTTTCCAGGCCTTTCAGCACCCTCCAGCGCCTCGTGGCGGCCTTCTACGCCTTTCTCCACTGCCCGTTGGTGGCCCAGCTGCCTCTGAGCGCTAACAACGGGCATTTCACCAACTCTCCTCCACCATCTAACGTCACAGAATAGCCAACCAAAGCAGCTGTCGAAATGAGACAAGAAAAGCGGCAATCCAGGTTTCATTTTTCCTCCATCTCCTACGGATAAAGGCTGGTGAATTACCAACGCAAGCCGTCAAACTCGTGTACCTGCACCCTGACGCCTCCTGTGTCATGCATGTCTTCAAACGGCGGCCTACCAGTAAACATTGCCTGCGATTCTAGCAATGCAGCAATGTTGTCAAGCAACTACCTCTTGTGCCGTTAATAAAGGCAACGACAATACCGTGTCCGAATCAATGCTGTGGCGTCATAACTGTCAGTCCCCGAGACTTCGTCCCAAGACACACAGTGTCGCTTTGCTCAGGTCCATCTGCCACTCGGCATCGCGGGAACGCATGAGTTTGGATGGTGATTTCAGACTACGGGTGCCCAGGTTCTATAACTCCGCCCTGCCATTGAACAGGGATGCTATCATCAGTTGTGGCGTCGACTCTCGATGGGCTACTTTGCCCCGCTGGACCTTCCGCGCCGCTATCCTTGACTCGTGGCGGGGCTCAGGCAAGAGACAGGCAAGAGAAGAGGCAGGGTAATCAATCAAGAACTGAGACGAGGCATCAAAGATCGCACTACTGAAGTTTGCAAGTCGGCTTCAGATACCCGCGCTACCAGCGAATGCGTCAAAGTTGGCCCTACTCAGGAGGTTCCGCGAGCACAAGTATAGTGCATCGTAACCTGAGGACCACCTATTTTAAAAATGGCTCCTTATTAGCTAGCTTTTCAAGCGATGGGAAAGAATCACTAACGTAACTAGGCCATATCAAGGGGACCAAAAGGTACGCCGCCCCTCTAATAGACGCCACAAAGTGCTCCCACTCTTATTCTTGTCTAATCATCAATAAGAAATGGACACTCATTATTCCGACTTTGCCTGGAGACAACAGTAGCTCAGGACAAGAAATAATAACGGACTGGCCCAGCCCCAAGAATTCCGCCAGATAACAACAAGCTCGAACCTGTTAGGCTCTATACAGACTTGGCGTCATGCGACTCGTGTGAGAACCGTTTCAGGGTACGCCCACCACCATTGTCCGTATCCTCGTGGCAGCTGCATAAGATGGCGTCTTATTCGCGTCGCAAGCGTCGATAGTTCCAAAAACAGGCCAGCTCGCCACTCCGCGCCCAGTCCAGGTTTCATTCACTCCACAGTAATACGCTTGTTGCTGGGCCCAATCGTCGATGCAAGATCCAAACAGACCCTGCAACCCCAGCTTTCGCATAACGAGTTGCGACTTTCGATCGTGCGACGACATTCAGACTTCCGCGGTGCCTTCTCGTCCAGTCTCACAGCAAGGCAGTATCCGTCCCACGCCGTCCGAAAAGAAGCTCCCCCAACGCACTAACGAAACGCCATGGCGCTCTTCAACAACGTTCGTTGGCTCCCAACGATATTGTGGCGTTTGTCCCCCCCCGGACAGACGCTACAGCTGCGGCCATGCCATGCAAGCCTTCCCACCAGTACATACGTGGTAGGTGGCCAGCAGCACCGCCGGCCTGGCCCAGCCCATTTATCACCAACATGGTCCCCTTATCTGTTCCCGACCGGGGCTCGGAGAATAAAAAACACTCATATGAAAACCCCCATCGCATTTCCTGCCGTCTATAAATGCACTTTCTTCTCTCGAGCACACCGACGACCAACGTAGTCTTGTCACTCTCTCCTCTCGCTCGCCGACTACACGACTCATTCCACAGCCATGGCTGGCAGCGACCCCAGCCGGTCGCCGCCCAAGGCCGGCATCACCTTTACCAGGGATTTTGAGATCGTCGAAATGAGCAGCCTGTCGTCCACCACAAACGACAAGGAGCAGGCGGCATTTAACAGCACAACCTCGTACGCCGTCTCCACCGTGCCGCGACCGGTCCGATATGCCAACCAAAAGGCCGCGGGCCAGCGATGGGTCGACAGCTTCAAGCAGGTCGAGGGCTCGCCCGAGATCATCAAGGATGGATACTACGTCACCGAGGGCATGGAGGAGATGCCTCGTGATCCGGATCGCTACTACGATCTGCACGCCGCCAACGCGAGGACAGCCAATTCGGCGCTGGTGCGCGACCTCAAGGGCCGACATTTGCAGATGATTGCCATTGGTGGCTCCATTGGTACGAGCTACATATATGCACCTTGCTGTTTTTTTTTGTTTCTCGTGTTCTAACAAGCCTTTAGGTACCGGCCTCTTCGTTGCTTCTGGGGTTGATCTTGCGCAAAGTGGCCCTGCCTCGATGCTCACCGCGTATGCGCTCACCGGTGCCATGCAATTCTGCACCATGCAGAGCTTGGCTGAGCTGGCCGTTGTGTTTCCCATCTCGGGGTCTTTTTCTGCATTTTCCACCAGATTTCTTGACCCTTCATGGGGCTTCGCCATGGGCTGGAAGTAAGTACAACGCGGCGTGGCGCGCGACTGGGCTTTTTCTAACACTACAGTCTAGCTATGCCCTGCAATGGCTTGTCGCCCTGCCGCTGGAAGTCATTGCTGGCGCGTTGACCGTCGAGTACTGGAACGCCAGTCTCAGCAAAGCCATCTTTGTCACGATATTCCTGCTCGTCATTGCCGTCATTAACCTTTTCGGCATCAGAGGTTATGGTGAAGCAGAGTTTATCTTTTCCACCATCAAGGTGACTGCCATTGTTGGCTTCATGTGCGTCTGCCTCTGGTGTCAAGATGTTGTCAAGACCAAGCATAGCTAACGACATTTGTAGTCTTCTCGGCATCGTTGTCAATATCGGCGGCACTCCCCACGACGGCTACATCGGTGGCAGATACTGGTCCGACCCAGGCGCGACAAAGAATGGCTTCAAGGGCTTCTGCAACGTCCTCGTCTCGGCCGCCTTTGCCTTTTCCGGCACGGAACTGGTCGGCCTCGCCGCCGCCGAGACGGCCAACCCGCGCAAGTCGATCCCGACGGCCATCCGGCAGGTGTTTTGGCGCATCGCCGTCTTCTACGTCGTGGCGCTGCTGCTCGTGTCGCTCCTCGTCCCGCACGACGACCCGCGGCTGCTCGGCGCCAAGTCGTCTGTCGACGCCTCGGCCAGCCCCTTTGTCATTGCCATTGAGAGCATGGGCCAGACCATCCTGCCCAGCATCATGAACGCCGTCATCCTCCTCGCCGTCATCTCGGTCGGCAACTCGGCCGTCTTTGGCTCCTCGCGCACCCTCGCCGCCCTCGCCGAGCAGTCCCATGCGCCCAAGGTGCTGGCCTACATTGACCGCAAGGGCCGCCCGCTCGTCTCCGTGCTCGTCACCCTGGCCGTCGGCCTGCTCGCCTACCTCGTCGACCTCAAGCAGCAGGGCGAGATATTCGACTGGCTCGTCGCCATCTGCGGCCTCTCCAGCCTCTTCACCTGGGGCAGCATCTGCCTCTGCCACATCCGCTTCCGCCGCGCCTGGAAGCTGGCCGGCTACTCGCCTCGCCAGCTGCCCTTTCAGTCGCAGGTCGGCCTCGTCGGCTCCTACGCCGGCCTCGTCGCCAATCTGCTCGTCGTGGCGTCGCAGTTTTGGACCGCCGTCGCGCCGCTCGGCGGCCAGCTCGACCCCTCCTCCATGGGCATCGCCAAGAACTTCTTCCTCAAGGTGCTGGCCGTCCCCATTGTGCTCGTCTTTTATCTCGGACACAAGCTCTGGTTCAAGACGCACATTCTCCGCGCCAAGGCCATGGACATTGATACTGGACGCAGTTTCAGCCGCGCGCACTCGATTCACATGGACGACCCCGACCCTCACAGGCAATGGCCGCTGTGGAAGCGCGTGTACCGTTCCCTCTGCTGAGCCGGATTTTTTTTTACAATAATACTTTTATTCTCTTCGTCTTCGATGGACTTTACTAGGATATCCCGTGGTTTCAATTCTCTGGCCCATAATTTTATAACATGTGTATATTTGATACGATATAATGCAAAGATGTATTTCTTTTTGGCAATCATAAATTCATTAAACGCTGCCCGTCCTCTATATATCATAATGTGTCCCTCAAAGTACTGGTCAACACAAAGCCCCTACCACCCATTGACAAGAAAACAGCCGCTACGCCGCCAAATCATAGTAAAGACACGTGCCCGTCCTGAAATTGTAGAGAAACGAGTGCCGCGTCGCCGTCTTGCGATCGTGAGCAAACTTCCAGTTGTCCAACTGGTCGTGAATCTCGCGCACATACTTCTTCTCCGTCGTCGTCACGCCGTGGTCGACCTTGCGCCAGCTCTCCGTGTCCGAGAGCCGCGTGCCCGCAATCATGGCCATGACCTGCTCCGACGTCTCGACGGCGAGGATGGGGCCGTCGAGAAACGATGTCACCAGGTTGGCGGCGCTGACCTGGGCCTGCTCCACGACGGTGCGGCGGTTGAACTTTTTGCTGCGCGTCTGCGCGACGAGCACCTTGACGTCTTGCTCGCGCTCCTTTTCGGCAGCGGCGGCGGCAGATGCATTCTCACCTTGTGCGGCCATGATGCTCTTTCGGCTGTTGCTGCTGCTGCTTCCCTTGGCTTCACGCTTGTGCAGCTCGGTGCGCAGCCAGGCGGTCAACTGGGTTGCGGGGATGTCGACGTCGGCCACGTCCTTGCGAAGCAGCGATTTGATCTTGAGCATGGATTCTGGCTTGAGGATTATGATCCACGAGTAATTGTCGTCTCTGTGCTTCTGCATCAAGTCTTCAGGAGAGCGCGAGTCCTTGGCGAGTTCGGCGCTGATGTCCTGCGCCCAGAGGGTGTGCAGCAGCTCGACGCCCGAGGATCGCAGCATCGCCGGATCAAAGCTGGCAACGAGAATGTCGCAGCGTTTTGGGTTTGCCAGGCTGTTTGTGTCGTCCTCCATCTTTTTTAGGAACGCTTTGCCCCCGGCTTTGGGAATACGAGCGAGGCGTTCCCATGCAATACTGAAGCCGACGGCGTGGCGTTCGTCAAAATTGCCGCCCATCTTAGGCCGCTGCTCCTTGATCAGGGCATCGTAGCGACCGCCAGCGGCAAAAACATCCTTGACCTTTTTGGTGTAGAGACACGAGAACAGTAATCCGCCCGAGTAGAAGCTTTCTTTCAGGCTGTTGAGTGGGCTGATGTAGATCTTGGTCATGACACCAAAGCGCTTGGAATACTCGGCGACTTCTTTTAGATGAGCAATGGTCGGAGACGCTCTTTGGTACATGTCTGTGCCCTCGAACAGCTTCTTCAGCTTGGCGAATGTCTTGTTCGGGGTATCCCGAAAGTCAAACTGCTGAAGTTCATCAACGCTAGTGGCTGAAAGACCTACGGCAGGGGACCGCAGCTCCATGCGAATCTTTTGCCACGTAAAGCTGTGGATGTTGAGTCGGCTAAGAACATCTGATGTGGCGCGGCGATTAGCCGGCTCAATACCGCAGTGCTCGTAGATCAAATGCAAAAGATCGGAGTGACCAAGATAAAAGCTCATAGGAGTCGCCGATAGAGAGGGAAAAGCGACGAGAATCTCGTCGATAACCTTCAGAGCCTCTGCTTCCTTGAGCGCTAGGTCCAAGGCGTCAGTGCTAACAATATCGAAATCGACCTCTCCGAACATCTGTGGCTGCCCTGTATCTTGCTTGTCGCGAAAAACACTACCAAACGCGAATGTTTTCGGTACGATTGGCCCACTTGCGTTTTTAGCTAGCATTCGCGCATGTCCCATCATCAGATCATATGGAAGCTGCAGCACCGTTCCGTTTTGGTCGAGGACCTGCACGACGTTATCTCCGTATTGGGAAGACCTTGGGTAAATGGCACCACGAGTCGCCTCGACTGCGCCGTGGCGGCGGAAGATGGAAATCAGTTCTGTCTTGACCATGTACCTTGCCATGAGCTCGGATGCTGTTGGTGCATTCGCGAACATGTCCCAAGCGTAATCTTTGGTGGCCTCAACAGGATGGGTAAACAGCGTCGACAACATCTTGCGATAGTAGGGGGAATTGGGGTCGGCCAGGCCGGCCAGAGTGCGTCGAATGGTTTCGCTTTCCATTTGCACCGGGAGCTTGCCACTTTTCAGTAGTTCTGCACTGTACGGTCGCTCCTTGGGGTTTTGGCTGATCAGTGATAGAATTATCTCCGTCATTGACTTTTCCGCAGGCTTAAAATCGTCGGGCAAGACGGGCTTTGGTCGTCGTAGTTGGCTAATGACATCCGCCTTTTGCATGCCCATCATGGGCTGGTAACACATCTCGAAAAGAATGATTCCGAGTGAGTACATGTCAACCTTGGTACTGTACATTCCATGCGCCGCGGAGCGAACTTCTGGGGCGGAGTAGTACGCAGTGCCGATGCTTCTGGTCATGTCGTCAGTTTCCATATGCCCCCCAGCAGCCGCCTTGTCAATTGAAAACTGGCCGCTGGTGGCGAGACCAAAGTCGCCGATCTTAACATTGTCGATTCCGTCGGCGCTGCTACTGATGAAAATGTTTTCTGGTTTAAGATCGCGATGAACAATGCTCAGTCCGTGTATATGAGAAAGCCCTTCCAAGATCTGACGGAAGAGGCGCCAAATCTCACTTGTATTCTGAAACAAGTTACGCGAGATCAAATCGCGCAGCGTTCTTTTCTCGCAGTACTCCATCGATATGTAGAGAATAGTTCGATAGGGTTTCTGGAATCTCGCTCGGCGAATCTGGCCAGCCTGCCTAGTCTTAAAAGGCGAACCGGGATTGTGTGCGTCTTCCTCGTCAGAGGTAGAGCTGTCGTCTTCGCCTTCAGTGTCATCATCGTCTTCATCTTCGTCGCTGCCCTCAGAGTATTCGATGGGTGCATTGGATGACATGAAATCCAGGCCCCCAGTACTGGTAGCAAATTGAATCTCCAGGCCATTGGATTCGGTCTCTTGGGTTTCTCCTGTGTAGTCATCCGTTGACGTCTCTCCCTCAGTGTCGGCAAAGTCGGCCACCTCCTCAACCCAAGTATTGTAGTATCTGACGACTGCAGGATGACTGAGTTGAGAGAGTAGTCTCACTTCTTTCAGGATTTCTGTCAAGGATGTTGAGGATCGCTGGGTAATCTTCTTGATGGCATAAATCTGCCCGTCAAGTTTTTTCCTGGCTTTGACAACCTCACCGAAGCCACCCTTTCCAAGCCGTCCTTCTTCTACAAAGTCCTCTGTATATCTGGAGATCGCAGCTCCTCTATTATGCGAGTCGCGTCGCAAGCGCATAGGTGGAGCTTGTAGAGAAGTAAGAGACGGCACACTAGAGAGAACAGCTGAAGAGTCATCAAAGAGAACTGGAGCATCAGTGGCCAAAAACTCGCTGGAGCTCAGCTCGAAAGCTCGTGGACGCTTTTGCTTGTCTTCCTTGAAAAATCGGCCGACAAGCTCCTGCAGAGGCTGCGAGAGCAAGAGGGACTCCATCAGGTTCTTCGGCGACGAGTATTTGCGCAGCACGTCGATTCCGAAGATCATCTGCACAAAGACTATACCAAAGTCCCATATATCAGTTTTGTACGTATATACGGGCTTGGACGCGGCAGCAATCTCTGGTGGAAGCCAATATGCAGATTTCGCAGAGTTGACGCCAGGTAGGCCCTGCTTCTGCTCGGACAGAGCATGAATCTCTCGCTGATACCACGCATCGGCAATTTTCGGTACAATCTCGCCAGTAGACTCTCTGAAAAGCAGAATATTCCCGGCATGGATGCACTGGTGCGCAATATTCTTGTTGTGTAGAAAATTGAGTGCATCGAGTAAATCTCGAGTCCAAGATCTGACCTTGCTTACTTCGAGATTGCCCGCCAGTTCGAGCAGTTCCTCCAGCGGACCTTTTTCAGCAAGCGGCATGAGGATCCTGACCGTCCAGGCGTTGGCCACCGAAGGGTCGGAAGGGATTCCACCTTCCACCTTGAAGTCCAAAATTTCGACAATTTGCCTATGACTAATCTTCTTGGCCGATTTCAAATCTTGGAGACGCGACTCGAGGGACTGCAGTTGCTTTCTGAAGTCCTGTGATTCCTTGACTGAAGACTTCAAAGTAACTTCCTTGAGTGCGAGCGTCTGGTTACAGACGCCGCCAGGTACAATGGGGCGGACAGTGTAGACCACGGATACCTTGCCTTGGCGCTCGTCGCACTTCATTGCAACAGATCGAAACGTGATTTCGTTTCCAGACTTGTCGACAGAGTTACAAAACTGGTCAAAATCGATGCGATCGTCGAGAGTCTCGGTAGCTTGTGTAGCTGGGTGCTGATTGGCGCCGTTGGGTCGACGGCTTTGACGAGATTCTTTTGCCTTTTGGCGTTGACGATCGAGCTGCCGTTGCAGCATTTCCGCAATCACCCGCTCCTCTTCTCGTGTTTCCTCGTTTCGCTTTCGGTCATCCTCTTCTTTTTGTTTCTGGGCGGCGCTGGCGGCTTCGGCCTCGTGGCGCTCGCGCTCCTCCTCAAGTGAGGGAAGATTTTTGCCGGCAGCCTTTGCCTGGGCAGCCTCCTCGAGGACTTCACGGATACCTTCGACAATCTGGTCGACCATCTCCTGCTCGTCCTTGGCAAATATCTTGGGCTGCGTCTCGATGAACTTTTGGATCTTGAACTGAGTCACCTCGCGGAGGAAGCTCTGCTCCTTTATGGTGATGATTGGAGGAGTTTTGGGATATGTAGCATTTAAAACAAACCCCATGGTGACGGCATAGTCTTCGTCGGTTGGTGCTTTAATCCGTATGTCGAAACATGGTTCTGCTTTCTACAAGCGGTCAGCAGCTTCACTCGCGAGACAACAGCAAAGTTCGTACCTGCCAAGCACTATGGGTACCGCTATGCTGGACAAAGTCTTCTCCGTAGATGGCTTCTAGGGCCAGCAATTCGTTCTGCTGGAGCTCCTCATATTCAATTTTGTTGGTAGCCTCTGGGCTCGTGGGCTTGAGCCCAGGGAAGCTTGAGTCATCCTCGGGTTGCGTTGCAAGTGGCGATTTCCATGCGCCGGGTGTCTGCCACGCCATGGTTGCGTGAGTTGTGGGCAAGTATCACAGCCAAGGCCGTGATCGCTTACGCGGAAGTCGCCATGTTGAATTTGGTAGGGTATATTTATCGGTCGAGTTTGGTATGAAGAAGGTCGACTCGGAGAGAAGAAGCTCTGCGGTCGGCGTCTTGAAGAATAGCGGGGTATGGTGGGGGAGCTGGAACTTGCTAGGAATTTGGAGGCGAGCTTGTGATGGACTGGATTGCAGACGGAAGAGGAGGACATGGCGTCCGATAGAGGGCTAAAAAAGTCAAGAAAAATCAGGATGATGCCAACGTATACTCTGATATCAGAACTTTGCTCTGTTGAATTTTGGCGTTTTTTGACAGAGTCTAAAGCGGTCCCTCTGGTAAAGGCCAATGTATTTCAGCACCCAATCCTGGTGGCTACAGCGTCATCAGCAGGCTTGCGCCACTGTTTCTGCCAGGACCCTAGCGAGTCGCGCCTTGGCCCGCGCGCTACCTTGCCTAGGGGAGGCTAGCAACAAAACATCCAATCCGGTCCAAAGTAAACACTTACATAGCAACCAAGCGTCTGCACCACATTCAAGCGACCGCGCATGTTGCTTCTTGGATTACATTATTTGCCCATGCTGATATATATTTATACGACCCCGATCGCCGACCTGGTTCCTCTGTTCCTTAACTAAGCTTTTCTCGGCGCCTGTGTTCCACGATGCTTGGCTGGATGCTCAAGCGCGGCGACAACGCGTCCAACGCGAACGCTGACGTCGGTACGTTCAAGACTTGATCGCGCCCTTGAAACCTGGGTTTTCGGGTAGCCTAACACAGCTGTGGTGCAGATGACACGACGCAATTCGAGCAGCCTGACACGCCAGCCCCTGTATTTGCTGCGCGAGCATTCAAAAGCGCATTATTTGGAAGCCCACGACGCCACGATATCCGGCCTGCACGAACTGGGAGACGAGGCGCGACGACATCGAACGGTGACAGAGAGTCAAACACACCTTCAAAACCGGCTGGAATTCTCTTGACACCCGGCACGGGAACCACGCGGCGCAAGCGAGTGTCTTTCGGATACGATGTCCCTGGCCAGAAAGGGTCTGGAACGAGGCTAGATATTGCGGCGACCGAACCACAGAAGAGTGCAGGCTCGAACAAGGATAATGCCACCACTGCGCTTGACTCTCGCCCTGCCGACGACGACGAATGGGAAGAGGATGATGACGGCGAAATGATGGTGAACGACATGACTCTGGATCTCAACGAACCGCACTCGCAATCGGGCAAATACTGGAAAGAGGAGTTTGAAAAGTATCACGAGGATGCCAGGGTTGAGCTGGAGAAATTGCTCAAGTATAAGCAACTTGCAAAATCTTACGCCAAACAACGGGATGCCGAGACGATGCAGCTGGTCGAGCGTCTGCGCGCCGAGCAGCTGAAGGTGCTCAAAATGGAGAAGATGATTGCGGAGAATGAATCCAACATTGCCTCTGCACGCGAGGCGGAAGACGGTGACGCGACAGTCGAGCTGCTGGACAAACTGTCGTCTCAGACAAGTCTGGCCACGCAATACCGAGAAAAGGTGCAGCAACTGGAAAACGAATTGGAAGCAGCGTTGCACGACCGAGAGCAGAGAGCCGATGAACAACGACGGCGCCGACAGGGGAACGCGTCGCCCGCAACTCACAAGGCTCTGACCGAGACGCAGCGCGAGCTGCGACAGGCAAAGAGCCAGCTGCGAGAAATGGGGTCACTGCGCGACCAGGTCTCTTCGCTGAAGACCAAGTTGCAAGCCGCTCGAGAACAGTCCACGAGCGCGAAAGACGCACCAAGCGAGACGTCGCGGACCAAGGAGCTACGGGCTCAGATTAAAGCACTCAAAGAAGACTCGGCGAGGAAGGATCAGGAGCTGTTGGTTCTCAGATCCGAGTTTGACGCTTTTCGAGAGGAATCGTCAGCTCACGATGCTGAAACTCGTGGTGTATTGGAGCGTGCGCACTCCAAGATTGCCGAGCTTAAGAAGGAAATCAAGACACTCAAATCGATACAAGCAGAGAAGCCTCTGCCCCAGAGCCGGGATTTGCTCGAATACGCTGGCCGCGAGGGTCAAGACGACGACGACGACGACTTCAACGATCACATTACTTCTGCCGAGCCTCGACGCAGTCTAGATGCCGACCAACGTCGTAAACCACAGCTCACCTCCAAAGAGCGAAAATCGCGATCCCTTCGCGAAAAGTTCCGCGAGGATGCTCCTCCAAGTCCCGAGCGCGTACCAATGGCCCGCGGCGCACGCCAGGCCGACGACAAGCCCCAGTGGCAGGAATTCGTGCCCAGGGCCCCGCGAAATCTGGATTATCTTGGCGAGGATGTGGCCAGGCGCATAGAAAACGGCGGCGTCACACCAGCGGCCGCAAGAAAGAAGAAGGCGGCGATGCCGTCGGGGCGCGACGGGGCAGAAAGACGGCGGAGGGCGAGCAAATCGGACGACGAGGATGCAATCGACCTGCTCAGGAGCCGCTTTGCCAAGCTGGGCGGCCCGGAAGAAGGCAGGCAGGGCCATGCCGGCATCTCAGTACCCGGGGGGATCAATCTTCCGCCGGAGCGCCGTGCCGCGGCGCTGGCGAGAATCGAGAAGCGCATGGCGGAGAAGAAGAGGGCGAGGGCGCGAAATATGGACAAGGAGAACATACAGCCCATGAGGTAGAAGGAGTGTGGGACAAGGACGTTGCGTGGGGGTTTTTCTGGGTAGCAAATGTATTTGATCACAGCAAGGTGTTATAGGGCGTTTGGGGCCATCAGATGATGAGTTATACAATGGATACGAGCGTGTTGAATGCAACAGACTGGTCGCGTGCTCACAATGCAATAGAATCGCCACAGCATGAAATCGAGTTCTTTTCGTCGACATGTATAAAACACCGAGTCTGACACTTTACGTAGAGTGACTTGTTGAAGCAAAACGCAAATTGAATGCTTGCAGCCGTGATGGTTGGGCAACAACTCCTTCCAACCCGTCTCGGCCGGAGGTGTCCGCCCCTCCCCGGCGCCGGGCCACAAGTTTGCCGCCCGATGAGCGATTTCGGCGAAGTGATGAGCGGGCGCCCGAGACCTCCTCCTCCTCCAACAAACACATGTTTTTCGCATGGCGTCGCACGACGATCCAGCTGCCGCCTCGGACGCCATTGAGGATGAGATTGCGCAGCTAGAGGCCAAGCTGCACGCGGCGCGCGGCCGTCTACATGCCGCCAAGCAGCAGCCGCCGGCATCGCCAGATACTACTGTTTCCACGGCTCTGCCCGTGCGAATACCGCCTCACGTCTCATGTCAGTCGACGACTTTTCCCGTGCTCGGCCCCTCCCACCACCAAAAACCCTTGATTTTTTTCTCAATTTCCGTGATGCCCCGTTCTAACATGCAAAACAAGCCCCCGGGACCTTTTCGACGCACTTTCTCCTGCTCCTCTCCGACTCTGCGCTGCCCGTCGGCTCCTTTGCCTTTTCGTCGGGCCTCGAGTCCTTTCTCGCGCACTCGCCGCGCCGCACGCCCTTTTCCGCCTTTCTGCCGCTGTCCCTCGCGTCCTTTGCGTCGACGACGCTGCCCTTTGTCCTCGCCGCGCACCGCGACCCCGCCGCGCTCCCTTCCCTCGACGACCAGCTCGACGCCGCCATTGTCTGCACCGTCGGGCGGCGCGCGAGCACCGCCCAGGGCCGCGCGCTGCTCTCCATCTGGGAGCGCTCCTTTAAATCCATCACCATGCCCGCGTCCGCCACCGCTGACGTGGGAATCCTGGGCGACTTTTCGACGCTACTCCGGCAGAGCGGCGGCGGCATGGACGTGCCGCTCGTGTCGGGCCACTTTGCGCCGCTCTTTGGCGTCGTGTGCGCCCTCGTCGGCCTGAGCCTGCGGCAGACGGCGTACGTCTTCATGCTGAGCCACGTCAAGGCGCTCGTGTCGGCGGCCGTGCGCGCGAGCATGTTTGGCCCGTACCAGGCGCAAAAGGTGCTGGCGGGCGAGGGCGTGCAGGACGGCATCAACAGGGTCATTGAGAGGGAGTGGCACACAAAGGTCGAGGATGCCGGGCAGAGCGTGCCGGTCATGGACCTGTGGGTGGGACGGCACGAGGTCCTATACTCGCGCATTTTTAATAGCTGAGGACATTTAATTATGCAATTATACCCGGTTGTGTTTGGGGGTTTAGAAAGAGATGGGGTCTGTGGTGGTATCATGTTTTGTAGCTGCTGGTTTGTATTTATAAGTCAAAATATCCTTTTTTGCTGGTACATGTAGTAATAGACCATTATTAAAACGCCGTTATTCATCATCATCGCTGTCACTTCCATATGATACAAGGGGTCCCGCCGCCGCTGCTGTTTTCGCTTGTGACGGTATCGAAATCTTTGCTCTGTTGAGCGCTGCCAGCGTGCTTCCTGAAAAGATTCCCCCGCTCTGTTCGTCTTTTTGTGGCTGTAGCTGCTCCTGCCCTTGCCCATTCTCGTCTGCAAACGCGTCGCCATTCTCAATCATGAGACGTTGCTGGTCCTCCAGCTCGAAGCCTTCGCGGCCGAGCGGGTTCACCGCGTTGGCGCCACGCGCAAAGTGCACCTCGTCGGGCGCCTCGTATCCCTCGAGGCCGTAGCTGCTCTCAATCTTGCGCCGCTTGCGCGCGTCAGGGTCCTTGCCTTCGATTTCGGCAACGAATTCGGCGGGAAGCGCGCGGCGGATGGCCTCGGCGGCCTGCTCCTCGATTCGCCGGACCTCGCGCGCCTGTGCCATGGGGTTCGGGTCGGCCGTCGCCCATCGGACGTTGAGGACTTCGTCGTGGTCGAGCGACTGATGCGCCATGGCTTCTTTGGCGAATTGTGCATTGGCCTCGTTGGAATATGTGACAAACGCGACACCACGCTGATTGAGCACGCGGACTAGAAATACTTGGTTAGCTCTTCCACTCGTTTTAGCCACTCAGTTGCTGTACGTACTGCGCTCAACTTGGCCCCATTCTGCAAAATGACGGGCCACAATCTCTTCGATATCATCCGTAACATGTATGCGACCAATGTACACCGTCCTGTTGACACGCATAAAGCTGCCCACGCCGCCCATGTCGTCTCGGTAGTCGGAGAACTTGTCGCGCCCGAAGCAGTCAATGTTGGGGCCAAAGATGTCGTACACGCCCGGCAGCCGGTGCAGGTAGTCGCAGTCGACGCCCTTTGCGCAGACGCCGCGCGCGAAGCTCACGCAGAAGAAGCTGCCCGTGAGACTGTCGGCCTTTGTGTAGCCGGCGTCGGTGGCAATGTTGCAGCGTCCCTTGGCCTTGGTCTGCGCGTTGCCGTCGTGGTCGCCGCCGGACCATTTGTTGTACCAGATGTTGAAGATGGTGCCAGTCTGGGGCGGCGGCTCCGACGTGATGAGCGAGGGGTCGATTTGCACGCGCGCAGGCTTGCGCTTCTTGCGGACAATCTTCTTGACCTTCTTCTTGCCCGTGGGTGCTGCGGCGACGACGGCGGTCTCTTGTGACTCGGGCGACGCGTCTGCGGCGGGGTTGGCCAAGGCCAATTGTGTCTCTTCGTCGGCCATGTCGCAGGCCTTTCTCGAGCTTCGATACGAAAAGCGCTGCTGGGGTGGTGAGGGCGGAGTGTGATGTTGAAGAAATGTCGCGACACAGATGGCGGTTGGAAAAGTTCTGGATGCGGCCGGCCGTAGACCCACAGCTGCCACTGTAGGCAGATGCACTTGCAGCGGTCCTGGCCACTCTTCAGCGCCAAACGTCCACTAGTACCTAACTAAGTAGCAATCCTCGACATTGGTACCCTACAATTAGTCACTCTTACCAAGTAATTCATCTCTACAAGTGATCTACTGGATTTTTAGGACCACGAAGAATATATCACTTATTATCTTGAGTATCTGAAAGATTGATGCTAGCAATCGCCCAAGTTTGGAGGCTGGCTCCCCTAAACCTCACCGCAAAGCCCAACGTCGTCCTCGTTACCAGCATATTGGCCCATCCATATTGTTCATGGACTGTCTAAGATCTGTGCTCTTGCGTGCGGACCACAAGCTGCATACCTCTACCATCGCAATGATTTGCTTCCGGCCACAGTCAACGAAGGTTTTGCGTCAACACAACATCAAGTTGTCATAGACGAAAAAAGGGGGATTACTGTAAGCCTCGCGATTAGATATTCTATGAAAATAGCAAACAGGGGAGCAATAAAAGTCTCGAGTATTCAGCTGTCCAAAGAGCGCTCGACAAGCAATTCATTAGTGATTGGCCTCCTACTCCAAAGTCATTTCGAGTGCTCGCCTTTTAGCTAGCCGTCCTCCATAGCACAGCTCTGCCGTCTGCTGTCTGCCGTCTGCCGTCACTCTTTCCTTTCCATATCGCATGTAAACTGACTCCGACAAGCACTCATCTTCCCTTCATTTTGCCAGCCTGAATGACCACGGCCGCCATAGCCTTCTCAGTCTACTCGCACGCCGCTCGTGCCATTTTAGCGCCGCTGGGTTGCTCCAAGCTCGGTCTAAATACTCGGGGATTCTCTTCGTCACCGGCGGCATCGGATTACGGAGCTCTGGCGTATCGTGCTGAGGCGCGCTCGTTATGGAGAGTAATGATTTGGCGGCCGAGGGCGAGCTCCTTCACGGGACCAACGTGCTCATTTCCTATGCTTCCTATGCCCATATATATCCCCGAAATGGGAAGCTTTGAATTGTCTTGCGTTTCTGCATCGGAGGCGCCGTGCTGCTCATGTACATGTAGGAGCCGTACGCGCAGAAAGTCTCCTGGTTCAACTGATGTACTCCTCACGGCTGTCCTATGTTTCGAAATCACCATGTCGGACAGTTGTCTCAAAATGGCATTTTTGTCCATCGTCTCCTGCATGCGGAACCACATACCGCAGCCAGTAACAGGGCTGCTTTACGGTCAGCGCACCTCGATCCCGGGGACATCCATAGTCTGTGACCTGAAGCACATACCATTGGATGCTCACACCTTCAAGGGCATCCGTAACTGCGTGACATCGAGGACAGCGACCGGCAACCAGTGTTTTCTTGAGGAACACCATGCTCATGTTGATCTTCATGCCCCTGCGCAGGCCTTGGGAAAGCGGCATGTCGGCACTGATATCTCTACCAGAATGGCTCTCCTCCAAGGCATATTCCTGACGTCTTATCATATCTTGGCCCTTTTTGCCACGAAAGTAGCCAACTAGCAGGACATTTAAAGTCTACAATGTAGCAAAAGTTAGATATATCAAGTTTTCTCAGAGCGCGGCAAGGGTGCACAAACATTCCACTCCAAAGTATCAAGCCACTGAGCAGGGATCGGGATTTGCCGCCCTAGAGCATCTTCAAGTATAACTGGGAGCTCCTTGGTCGAGTCCAGCGAGCGCATGCATTGTGCTTGCGATGCCGAAACTTGAAGGTTTATGACTGCTTGCGATGTAGAAAGGACGGCTTCTTTGACCTCGAGGATACTTTGCAGGGTGTCACCGGCAATGGACGTAATCGTCCGGCTGGCGTTCTCTACAGCCCCAAGTTGGTTCTGAATGTAGATGAATTTCTCGTTCTGCGCATCGAAGTGAGCGTCGTTCTTGCTTTTCTGTTCTTCGAATAATGACAAGACTTGCTGATGGCTGTCTTTACACATTTGTACAACAAGATCGACGCGGGCAACTAGGGTGGCGTTGTCTACACGCGCGGACTTCCTATTTGGCGTTTAAATTATCGAGAACATATCAAGTGAATCAGAACGGAATGTCTTACCCGGCAGAGAGGTTGCTTAACAGAGCCAGTGTCTGTACCGCGCCTTGCAAGCCATCATGTATAGCTCGAAGTCGATCCTTTTCTCGGAGACACCATTCAACTTGCTTGATTACATCTCTGGCCTTGTTCCCCGATCCTTCCTTCGTGAGGCTGCAGCCATAGCGCGATTGCAAATGATCTAGCGTGTCTTGTATGAGCGTCCTGCAATTTTCCACCACCGATTTGGAAACGCTGTCGAGGACTTGGAGGCTCGGCGTAATTTCATGCTGCTGAAATGTCGCAACAACCTGTCCCACGTCGCATGTCAGAAATATTGGAGCAAACTTAGTAATTGGAGGTAGAAACGACTTGCCTGCATCAACACACCGACAAACAGGTCGAGATCATGGCGAAGCTGCTGGTACTCCTTAGCGCTGCTGCCGTTGACAGCAGCTGTGCCGACGCCTACAGCGCGCCCAAGTTGGATAGCAAGCTGGCAGAGCTGGATAATATCACCCAGGCTACCAAAGCTAAGTGCGAAATCCATGGAAGAGGCTGAATGAAGTTTTGGGTTTTGAGTTGTAGCATCACAGTTTTGAGATTTCTTTAGGCCTGCATGGTTGCAGGTGCGATGACAGAGGACCGTGATGTGGCTTAGTACAGCGTGCATCCAACTCAGCCTCGTTCGCATCGGGTATACCACACTACTAACTTATCAACTCGAAACGTTAGCAAGTTGATAGAGACCCAAATGAATAAAACTTTCGGCTCCCACTGTTGAGAATTAAACATGAGTTTTCGTGTCGTTGGTCTCCATACGTACTTTTCGATCTCTTCACAAGAATTTATGATAACCAAGGCAATTGCAGACCATCATATCTAATCAGGTATCACTACTGCCGCAGGACCTATGTACTCTCAAGAAACTGAGCGCTGTGGCTTCAAGTAGCCAAGAGGACGCCTAGGGCTAACTCCTAAGGCAGACAAGCACAATCGATCACGCTCTATTCGGGCTGTGGCAACACCCGAGGGCTGTGGCCTCGCATGCATGCATTCACTCCGTGTCGTTCGCTGATTGGTTGCTGTCCTCGGCATGCTTTATGGCTACGCGACGAGCTATTCAGAGTCTCCCGAAAGCTTTCCGAACTTGCTTTTTAAACTCAATTGCTTTTCTGCAATCTGGCACGTATTCGGATCTTGCGCTACTGTGTACGGTATGCTCACGCTCAGTGAGTTGATGAGCGGCCTCGAAAATCAAGCCGACTGTGGACCACTCACACTTGCAGAAACGTGGACAATAATTTTCGTATTTGTGGTGATTTTCCCGATTGTACTGTGAGTCCTGTATTTAGACTCCCCAAGCTTGATAGGTTGGCATAGTCACTTTGTCAAGCCTAGCAGTGCACTTTGGCTGTTTCTTCGAGTTCATACACAAACAGCACGTCCACATGTGAGACTTTACTCATATAGGTACTTAGACGTGTAGCTCAACATGTACGGCCATAGCCGAGTGATAAATTCTGGATCCCGTCCGATCTCCGAGCGACAACCACTCGAGCGCTTGAATAGTAGCTGGGTCGGTGACGACCAGCGAACTCCGGGTGTTGTACATTTTTGTCTTTTTTGTCAACCGGCACAGCTGACCCTCTGTGGAATTACATATCTTGTTCCCAAGCTTATTTCGGCTAATTCGTCGTCACTTGAATCCTACTGTCGGGAGTGACGCCGATCTTCAATGTTAGTGAGAGGACGCGGGCCCTCACACATTCTGAGCGCATTAGAGAAGAGATCTAGTTTCAATTACTTTTGCGGTAAGTGCCACTAAGAGTAAAAGTACACGGGATTTTCATCCAGTCTATCTTGTACCCACTGCGGCCAAGCATTGAACTTGCGGTAGTCGTTTTTGATCCAGCGATTCATGCACACGAGCCAGTAGTACCACGGCTCCGTGCACTTACCATTTTCCTTTGCACTCACGCTCGCGCTCACGCCTTGCCTTCCCTTCATCTCAATTTCCGGTTTTTCTTTTTTCGAGTCGTCATTAATTTTCATGGACGCTTTCCGCAAAAAAGACATGGCCATCATCAAGGCAACCCAGTGCGTGGCGAGCAAAATGTTGACCTGGTCCGTCATGTCAATGATGCGCTGAAAGTCATCGAAAGGCAGGCTCGTCCACCAGAGGAAATGGTCCATTATGCTCGTGTACACTTTAAACGTGTCTGTTTTGCAGTACTGCAGAGTGTTCTCTAGGCTGGCGAGGTACGCCAAGTGCAAGCCATCGGTGCAGATAAATTTAAGCGTCTCCAGCGACGTCTGCCCAAAGCTGATCCACGGCTTGTCGAGGGGAGGCGTTCCTTGCAGCTGCTTGCGCATCGTCTCGACGGAATCCTCGGGCTCGAGGTTCTGAAACAGAGGCGGGAACCCAAGCCGTATCATTTCTGCCCGCAGAGACACAGAGCCTCGGGTCAGCGTCATAAAGTCCTGTATACCGTCACCTAGGTACTGAGACTGCCCCATGAGCAGGTAACATGATGCCACCAGCGCGCTTCCTTGGTCATAGGACAAGATGGAGTGGCCGTAGTGCTGAGAATCGGTCTGTGGCTTGGGGTCACCGGCAATCTTGGCCGACTTTCTTGGTTTCGGATTCTTGTTGTCCGTTGGCACGATGGCTGTGGTGGCACTTCCCGGTTCCTGAAAAGAGGCAATGGCTTTTCGGAAAAGCTGTATGGCCTTGCAGCGGTACGTCATGGCGGGCACGGAAAGGGTTGAATTAGTACCGCCATTCGCTTCCAGATCGGCAGCGGCAAAGCCGAGGACAGCGTAGAGGAGGAAATCGTGCTGTCAGGGTATGTCAGTTCTATACTATTTTGAATGGGAAATACATGCTAACATGATGCGATAGACAGAGAACGTCATGTTTCCAGACTTGCTCGTTGCCGAGCGGATATACTGGAGAACACTGAAGAAGAAAGTGTTGGAAGAAGTGCATATCCAGCATGGTGAACCGCGGCACTTGGTCAGGCTAACGCCTGTTAGCGAAACTGGTAATCTAGTGTGCTAAAACTACGAGGGAACTTACAGCTATGTACAGGCGAGTTTGTGCCGGATACTCGCACGTGTATCCTGACTTGACGCAATTGCGACATGCTGGTCGCTCCTCTTTACACTGAAGGGTGTCAATGGCTATATGTATAGTCATCCTATCTTCACAACCCACCTTGATGCGTCTTCGCTTGCAATTGAAGCATCCTGTTCGCGTCTTGCGATGACGGGGCTTATCCTGAACAATCTTCTCCAGCTGCTGGGTGCCAGTGCCAGAGGTAGCTGTCTGCGGTGACGCGACGGCCGAGTCACTACTAGACGCGAGTCCTAGCACAGCTGGAAGAGCCATTTCGAGCCGCTGTCGTTGGTTTAAATGACCTCTGTCACGCAGTCGATAATTCACATGTATTATCGCTTGACGGTGGCCTGCTCAAGCACGGCGCTCCAGCGGATATGACACAAGAGACTGCGGAAGCTAAGCCTAAAAGCCAATGTGGTTCCTAGAGTCTCTGTGTCCGCCAGAATTGGCATCACTTTCCAGACATGATGATATCTGGTCCAAGTTTTGACTCGAGCGTGAGCCTCGTGCAGAAATAGATGTAACGGAACCCGGCGATCGTAGGCGTGCAGTGCCGAACGTGCGGTGGGGCGCTATAAGGCAGATTTAAGCCCCTGGCGGGGGCGCTGAAGACGAGCTTATTATTGGGTGTGGCGCCTGCGACGAAGCAAGCCCGTCTATCGGGCGTCACAACTGAGCCATAGGGGGTTAGCGCCGAGTATAAAGAGCCAGAGCACACGGCGTGCAAAAGAAGATAACCAATTCAATGATAAATTGACATTTTATGTAGCAGTACACTATGAACTTTGAAATGCAGCGAGCATATTCAATCGTCCTCAATCTGGTTTGATCGCAAGTGCGGTCTGCTGCAGCGAAACATGGACTGGTCACCACAAACGGCGAGCTATAAAGGAAGGCGGTGAGCTCTTCCTCTGCGCAATCTTATCCCCGCCAAACTATTCTGCCGCGTCCCCCACCTTGAGCGTTGAGCCGCGAGTCCGGGTGACTTTTCGATACCGCACCAACGAGACGACAAGGGATATTGTAGACGGCGAGTCCGTCTTTAAAGATCTGGGCTCAAGATGGTCAATATTACGGATAAGATCAAGGAGTATGTGGACGCAAGCCGCCCAACTGCCGCCACAAAATCTGACGAAAGTTTTCAGGATTGAGGATGAGATGAAGAGGACACAAAGTAAGTGATATCATGTCAGGCTGGACGGCAGTCAGCCGACTACACTCTGACATTGGACTGCTTGCTAACTCGGCTTTAGAAAACAAGGCCACAGGTTCGTCAATTCGCCACGAAGCGGCCAACGTGATGCTGACCGCGCCTGTACAGAATATCACTTGGGTCTATTAAAAGGGTACGGCGCAACCCTCACGCAGCAACCAACCTCTGCTCAACTCAGACTGACCAGAACAGTAAGCTTGCGCGGCTACGGGCCCAGCTGCTAGAGCCCGGTCCGGGCAGCGGCGGCGGCCCCGGCGCCGGCTTCGACGTCAGCAAGTCGGGCGACGCGCGCATCGCCCTCGTCGGCTTCCCGTCGGTCGGCAAGTCGACCTTTCTCTCCAAGGTCACAAAGACAAAGTCCGAGGCGGCGTCGTACGCCTTTACGACGCTGACGGCCATCCCCGGCGTGCTCGAGTACGGCGGCGCCGAGATTCAGCTGCTCGATCTTCCCGGCATCATCGAGGGCGCGTCCGAGGGCAAGGGCCGCGGGCGGCAGGTCATTTCCGCGGCCAAGACGAGCGACCTCATCCTCATGGTGCTGGACGCGACGAAGCGCGCCGAGCAGCGGGCGCTGCTCGAGGCGGAGCTGGAATCTGTCGGTATCCGACTAAACAGAAGTCCTCCGTACGTTGTACCTACCTCTCTGCCAATGATTGCTGACAGTTACTGACTCTTTTTCTTTCTTTTTTTTTTGGTGCAGAAACATTTACCTCAAGATTAAAAAAGCCGGCGGCATGAAAATCACCTTTCAGTCGCCGCCCAAGCGGCTCGACGAAAAGATGCTGTACAACATCCTGCGCGACTACAAGATTCTCAACTGCGAGGTGCTCGTGCGCGACGACGAGGCGACCGTCGACGACTTCATCGACGTCATCATGAAGGACCACCGCAAGTACATCAACTGCCTGTACGTGTACAACAAGATTGACAGCGTCTCGCTCGACTTTCTCGACTCGCTGGCGCGCGAGCCCAACACGGTCGTCATGAGCTGCGAGCTCGACCTCGGCGTACAGGACGTCGTCGACCGCTGCTGGAAGGAGCTGCGCCTCATCCGCATCTACACCAAGCGCAAGGGCATCGACCCCAGCTTCGCCGAGGCGCTCATTGTGCGCAGCAACAGCTCCATCGAGGACGTCTGCGACCGCATCCACAGAAACATGAAGGACACCTTCAAGTACGCCCTCGTATGGGGCGCGAGCGCGCGGCACATCCCGCAGCGCGTCGGCCTCGGCCACATGGTGAGCGACGAGGATGTTGTGTATATTGTCAGTGGGTGGAAAGCATAGACATGGCGGCAAGAATAAAAAAGAAACATTTTTGCACCGGCTTGCACGAAGAGCAGTGATGTGATGGATGTAACAATGTAGCATTGTTCTCAATCTGAGGTAAACAAAAGAAATGTATGACGTAAAGACCAAATTTCCAAACTCGTAGTCTAATCCTCTTGTACCATTTATTACTTTCCAAAAGCATCCGCACATCTCGACGAGGAAATGGATAAAAAAGACTCATAAAACGCCCAATGTATAAAATGGCAATCCAGCCGCCGCCACCTGCTAAGCACCCGAGCTCTGTCGAAGACTCTCAGCAAAAGTATATCGTGCGGGCGGCGACTCGACTGTAAAGAAAAGTCAAAGCAATGTGATTTTGCGTCGCATCAAACCCAAGGACATAACAGGCAAGAAGGAACCAATCGAGAAACAAAAGTTGTCGGGAAAAAGAGGCGCATTCTATATGTACACAGGAGGCGAATGCGGGGAATGCGCACATCCTGGATATGGTTCGTTTATTCTTTTTGCAGGTTTACTCCTTGGGGATGGACTTGCTGCCAAAGAGGTTGTCGCCGCCGAGCTTCTTAGCGCTCGCCTGGGCGAAGAGCGACTTTGGCTTGGCCCTGACAAGAACACCATGGTTAGCGCCCATCGTTGCGGAAGAAAAAGCAGCTGCTTTGGTGAGAGTGTTGCTTACTTGCTGACGTGCTTATTGCGGAGGGCATTAATCTTGGCCGAGCAGGGGCTCATGATGTTGTCCGAGGGCGAGACGTATTGCTTGGTACTAGCGACCAGGGACTTGTTAGTGGGAAATCGAGGCATGGCGGTAATTGACGGCGTGGGGGACGCAGAAGCAGGAGAAGACGAGGGGATGGAAAAAGAAGAAGAAGAAGAGGCCTCGTCGTCGGAAACCAACGAGGCAGGAGGAGAGGGATAGAAAGAAGCGCCAGCGGCGAAACAAGAAGAGGCATCTGAAGAATTGGCAATGATGGTGGCGTTTCTGTAGTACATGTCCTCGAGATCGAAGCATGGAGGAGACGACGTGGTGGTGGTTGCTCTGCTCGAGGGGGCAGAGGCGGTTTTGCGATGGACGTACGGTTCCTGGGCCATTTTGCTCTGAAAGACTTGGCGGTGGTAGTCCATGCTCTTGACGTCCTTGGACTGCTGCTGCTGCTGCTCGATGGAGGCGTTGATGTCCTTGTCGCCGAGAACGTGAGCCGACATTGTGGATGAAGTCGTTTTGTGGAAAGCGAATTAAAAAAGGACTCTGCTGTATATGTTGAGATGAATGACGGCTGTCGTTGATGTTGCGCAGCAGCGGTTGGTTGAGCAAGGTTGAGGAAGAGTCCAGGAGCAAAGGTAGGCAGGTGAGGTGAGGTATGCGACCTGCTTTTTGTTGTTTGCAGCCCAGGCCTAGAAGTGGTCCGGTCGGGGTCCCTTTTTTTTGGTCGGTCGTCGTTCCCGCGTGAAACACTTTTGTAATTCAAATACCAAATTCAACAGATGACGATTCTTCTTGTTCTTCTTTCTGGGGTGTTGGGAAAAAAAAGCGTGAGAGGAATGTAATCTGTCAAATCCGAAAGTGTAAACGGGGCAGCGGCGGTCCAAGGGTTTTTATCCTATAAAAGATGGTGTGTAGTAGTGGCGACAAACCGGTCAATAAACAACCAAAAGATGCAGGTATAAAAGAGCAAGAGTTACACGGCCGATGTGGTGTTTTTCCAAGTAGGTCGTTTGTACATGTGCCTCACGGACTGTCACACCCACACCAACGAAAGGAAAAATGGTGGCGAAAAGTAAACTTGGAGAGTGGTCGGCACGGCAACGGTGGGAGAAAACGGGTACCTGGTCGGGAATGCTGATGGAGATGGGGCGCGGCTTTGGTGGGGACGTTTTGGTGGCCAGCTGGTCGCTGGTGGCTGAGAGGCCGCTGTAACTTGAGCTCGTAGCCTCCTGACCACGGCTACCCTGGACGGAAACATGGATGACGGGACGACAAGAGTTTGTTTCGTCCGAATCTGCATGATGCAGAAAGCGATGGCCAGTCCTGAAACTATTCCTCGGCATTTATTAGGAATGTTTGTGCCTAAATTTAAACTTTGTTGACGCACTCTCTGCGTAGGTAGCTTGAATGGCTGTTTGTATCCAGCAGTACTTGGTCATACAGCTGTCAGCTAGCTGCAACCCGTGTGCTGATGATGCTGTACAGTGTACATGTAGTGCAACTAAATAAATGGCAAAAGAACAAGTCCCGACCTATATCGTCGACCCTGCTCATACGTGTGACTCACAATGCCAATTCACCCCAGAAACCGCATTGCCCAAATGCAGGTGACGTGGAGGTACGCCGACCAAAATCCCATCCGTCTGGCTGGGCCGTATGCATGTTGATCTGCCGCACAGGCCAACAGCATCAAAACAACCACTCCCGACCGACCCGCCAACAGAGACATCGTGTTGCCTGCTCTGTAAACGTGCACATATACCAGAACGTAATATTGCTATCCACAAAACGTAATCAATTTGCATTAAATGGTAAAATTAATGTCGACTCGGTTATTACTTTTGTTAATCTTATGTGCATGTGTGTGTGTTGTCCCGGTTTGTATGTGATGTCAGTCAGCAGGATCGCTGCCTTGCAGATGCAAACACGCGCATTGCATAACCAGACGACAAAATCACAGCCCAATACCACCAACAACATCCCATCACCGTCATCGCCCGTAATCACTACGTCCATCTTCATCTCGCGATGCCGCCGCCGTTTGAAAGCACACACACGCGCAAATGTCACCTCACACATGACACCTCAGGTATTATACATCAGTCTTGTTTGGCGAGATTTATAGCCTAGATTCTTTTTACACACACACACACACACACACACACACACACACAAAACGTCCAGAGTACCCTTTACAGCTTGGCGTGCTTAATCTGCGAGCCAATCTCCTTCTTCTCCACGCCGTAGCGCTGCAGCAGCTCCTTGCTCTTGGCCTGCTGCCACTTGATCTTGTCGGCCGCCTGCTTGCCGCGCTTGTTCTCGTTGCGGCCCATCTGCTGCAGGTGCACCTCGTCGGGCCCGTCGGCGAAGCGCAGCGTGCGGATGCCCGCCCACATGTTGGCCAGCGGCGTGTCCTGCGAGATGCCCGCGCCGCCAAACGACTGCACTGCCCGGTCGATGACCGTCAGCGCCGTCTGCGGGATCAGCACCTTGGCCTGCGCAATCTCCGTCAGCGCCTTCTTGGGCCCCTGCTCGTCCATCTTGACGGCCGCGTTGAGCACAATCAGCCGCGCCGCGTCAATCTCGATGCGCGACTTGGCGATCCACTCGAGGATCACGCCGTGCTCGCGCAGAAACTTGCCAAACGGCTTCTTGCGCGGGTCGTTGACGCGCATCAGCATCCAGTCGAGAGCGACCTCGGACTGCAACAACGTTTGTTAGCGCCTTGAAAGAACAAAAAGTAACAAAAAAAGAAGTTTTTAGTGCGGGACTGAGGGAAGAGCTGGACTTACAGTACCGATGGAACGCATGGCGTGGTGGATGCGACCGGGTCCAAGACGGCCCTGGATAATCTCAAAGCCGCGGCCCTCGCCGAGAACCATGTTGCTGACGGGTATGCGGACGTTGGTAAAGGTAATCTGACCGTGGCCGTGCGGCGCGTCGTCGTAGCCGTAGACCTTGAGCATGCGCTCAATCTTGACGCCGGGGGTGCCGGCGCGCACGAGCACGACCGACTGCTGGGCGTAGACGTTCTTGTTGGCCGCGTCCGTCTTGCCCATGACAATGTAGAGCTGGCAGCGGGGGTCGCCGGCGCCGCTGGACCACCACTTGGAGCCGTTGAGGACGTACTCGTCGCCGTCGCGGCGAATGTCCATCTGGATGTTGGTCGCGTCCGACGAGGCAATGTCGGGCTCAGTCATGAGGAACGCCGAGCGGATCTTGCCGTCCATGAGCGGCACCAGCCACTCCTTCTTCTGCGCCTCGTTGCCGTACTTGGCCAGCACCTCCATGTTGCCCGTGTCCGGGGCCGCGCAGTTGCACGCCTCCGAGGCGCTGCGCGAGCGGCCCAGCCACTCGGCCATGAGCCCGTACTCGAGGTTGGTCCAGCCCGGCGACTCCTTGTAGTGGCCCTTGGGCAGGAACATGTTCCACAGCCCGAGCTTCTTGGCCTGCTCCTTGAGGTCGTCGATGATGGCCGGGTGGTTCTCCCAGCGGGCGTCGCCCTCGCCAATCTGGGCTTCGAGAACGGCGTCGGCACTGTGGATGGCGGGAGGACCGGGATTAGCAAGCGTGGGCGCGGGAAAGGACAGTGGGCGGCAAATACTTACGGGATGCACTCTTCCTCGACAAACTTGGCGACAACGTCAATCATCTTCTTGGCCCGGTCGCTCACCAGGTGGGAGACCTATAAAAATGTCAGCCCACTTCACAATGCGGTCTTGTAGGAAACATGGAATTGGCGGCACGTACAATTGCAGGAATCTTGTGCGACATGATGAGACTGGTTACCGGTGACGATAGAAAAGAGTCTTTTTCCAGCATTCGTTATATTGTTATATGTACGGAGGGCTCGTTTCTTCACTCGTCCACTTCTTCACAATGAACAAGGGAAAGGAAAAGGCCACAGATGGTGAAGGGGGGGCAATGGGACAAATAAAAGACGGGGAACGGGGATTATTAACGCGGGGAGCGGCGAGTTTGAAATACGAACTAGCAGCAGTTCTGTGGAGGAACGTCAGACTAGTTGATGATTTTCCTGATGAAACGATGGAGACTTGTCACTGCTGACGGTTTTGTACAAGGTAGCGTGTGTTGGAGAAGAGATGGGAGCGGGATCAGTCCTTGGAGGGTGAGAGAGCTTGCAGAACCGGAGTTTTGACAGAAACGAGCCGATCGCACAACGGAGCCGAGGCTCTGGGGAAGCTTTGGCGCGCGCTGATTAGTGGACTGGCGGACGGCGGCCCCAGCCTCGGGCGGGCGGTGGGTGGATACAGCGACAGCTTGCAATCCGGCGCCGTCTGGAGGAACCCTTCAAAAGCCCGTTGCCGTGCAGTAATTAAACGGAAATGGCTTTTTAGGCTCTTTATTGCAGCTATTTCGAGGCGTCGAAATTCCGGAGTCGTGTCCCCGCTCCATCGGATCGTTCGTGGTGGAAGCTTGATACTCCATGGACTTTGGCGACGGCCCCTCGGTTATGGATGTGCCACCCTCGGCACAGCTATATCGAAGCTCCAACTCTTCTTCGCATACCTGACTGCTCTTTATTATATCCAACGTTTCTCCAGCGTGGTTTGCGCGCAGTGGTCTGATATTGACGGTGCATCACTTCTTCCGACCCAGCATCAGCCCACAAGTTGCACCATCTGAAGCGCCTCGCCAGCATCGGTCCAAGCTCACAGCAGAGTTGCTCCATATCTTCAACAATAACAATTTCGTGGATAAAATCAATACTCCTGATCGAGATATGCTACATAAAACGGACTGCGCGAACAATTAAACCCGGCGACGGGGTATAACACGTCTCCTTCTCCAGACGTGTCCCCTCTCATCAACACTCTATTTCGGGATCCAACACATTATGAACAATGTAGCCCTTTCTAGCAGAAAAACACCTATGGGCCAGCATCTTAACAGGCACAGCCATCGCGGTCGTTTTCAATGTGGATGTTGATCGGGTCGTCAAAGTCGCCGCTGAATTCTTCCGACTCTTCCTGCGCGAGCGCGTTGCGGGCAATGACTATTTCAGCATGTCAGCATATATTCATGTTCTCCCCGACAGCGCCCAGTTTCCTGCATGGAACATGTTACTCACCCTCGAATGCCTGGTCGACATTGATGGCCTCCTTGGCACTCGTCTCAAAGTAAGGAATGTCACCCTTGGATTGGCAAAATGTCATGGCGCGCTTGTTGGAAATCTAGACAAGTCAGCCCCGTCCAGATGTTCATGAAGCAGCAATTTACTCACCACTCTCTTGCTCTCGTCGACATCAATCTTGTTGCCAATGACAACCTGCAAACGCAACATGTTAGCCTTCACTCCAGCGCATCCACACCATTAGCTGTCGGTCAACCTACGAAAGGAAAGTTGGGAGGATCGCGGGGCGAGGCCTGAATCAGAAACTCGTCGCGCCAGCTGTCCAGAGCTTCGAAGCTCTTGGCGTTGTTGACGTCGTAGACGAGGACGCAGCAGTCGGCGCCGCGGTAAAAGGCAACGCCCAGCGACTGGAAGCGTTCTTGGCCGGCCGTATCCCACAGCTATCACGTGTTAGATTGTTTTCCTCGCATTGTAGCCCAGAACGAGACTGCTGCTGCCGTACCTGCATGGTGACTTGTCTATCGTCTACCAGAACCTCCTTGGTCGAAAAGTCGGCGCCAATGGTGGCCTTGTAGCTGGCGCTAAATTCCTTGTCGACCTATGACCCATCGCCGCGTTAGCCTCGTAGTCCATGCCAATAATCATCATTCAATCAAAGAGGACTCGTACATATTGCTTCATCAGACTGGTTTTGCCGACACCACTATCTCCAAGGATGATAACCTAAAGACGTCCCGTTAGCACGTCATCCACTCCCCCGGCCGTCCATCAACTTCGTGGCCAGCATTTTTCGGAAGCTTCACACCTTGAGAAGCACCTTCTTGCGCGAAGACATGTTGGGCGGCTGTTGAGCTTTCGAGTCGCGTGTGTATCGTCAATGACGTGATTCGGAGGCAGTCCAGCCAGGTGGACGTTGTCGGTGAGCGGCCGCGTTTTTGTTTCCCCCTTTTCTTCTAGGAGTCTTTCGCCGAGAGTAGGGTTCTGTCGTCGGTTGTTTGAGGCGCAGAAATACACACCTGCGAGGAGATTGGGTCGCAAGGTGCACGTTGGGATGAGGGCGATGACTAGGTCGGCAGAGGGACCCAGATGGTTTAGTTTATCAATGGTCGCAGGATGACGGTGGGTGCGGGCGGGCGGCGGGCAGGCTGCAGCGGCGCTAACACAGAAGCTGGCACCGGATGCATCTAGGTACCGTCCAACAATGGCTCGTCACCGGGCGGCCCCCCCACCAGCCACTGAAACCGCCACACGTGATGGCCTAAAACCACTACCGCCCGCTGGAACGTGTTGAGCCGGGTGCCTGTTACAGTGGACTACGTCACAGGCTACAGTGGATGTGTAGCGGGTTGCGCCACAGTTTCCAGCGGACCGAAGCTTCACTCAACCGCCTCAACCTCGACCTCTTCTAAACTCCCATATCAACTCCATGGACTCGGGCCCGGCGTCTCCCACGCTGCGCTGGCCATGGCAGACAATGGTCTCATCGACAAAGTCCATGATCTGAGCGACCTCGAGCTTGCCGTGCTTCTATGCCTCATCAGTCGCGAGCACTGCCTCATCAGCACCCCATCCAGTGCCATTGACGACGTGGTGCTGGAGCTGCAACTGGTATGTTCGCCTCCACGACAATTTCGGCCCACCAACAGAGTCAAATATCCTAACGCTTCCAAAATTAGATTGCCACCAAGACATTTGGACTCGAATGGGCCGTCATTGACTGCTCCCCGACCACGACCCTCGAGGAATTCGCCTCGTCGCTGCTCTCGACCTCACCGCCGCCAGCGGACACGACCACTGCCCATGGCGGGAGCAAGTCGGCCTCGTACTTTTCTTCTCAAAAGCAGCAAAGAGGAACCATACCGTCTCTGAGCACCGGTGCAACGACACCCGGCGGGAGCAGCACCGCCAGCCCGCAAATCGCAAACTTTGTCATTGCGCGGCACCTCGACCGCGCACCGCACGCCGTCCAGATCCAGGCGCTCGAGCTGCTGCGCACCCGCCGCATCTTTACGCGCACGACGGTGCAGGTCGCGCCCAAGCAGTTTGTCCTCGTCCCCGTGCTGGCGTCGGCGAGCGGCGGCCGGGCGCGCGTCACGCCGCACCTCAACGACTTTCTGTCGATTGCGCACTGGCACGACCCGGAGCACGGCTTCGTCAACGTCGAGGAGCAGCAGCAGGCGGACGCGGACGAGGACGACGCGGCTTCCACGGGGAGCATTGTCAAGCGGGTGCGTGTGGATAGGCACCCGACAGCACCCGCTCTGATATCCAAAGATGTGAGATTGCCAGTGCCCCTATGGAATTGTTTACAGCTGAATACTGACGCCCACCGCAGGACATCATCTTTCTCCGTGAAAAGGGCCAAAAGGTGCAAGTCGATATTGACGTCACGAGGTACCAGATGAACGTCGTCTCCTTTCTGCGCATGCACCGCGCCGTCGACCAGGGCATCACGCCCACCGCCACCAAGCACCTTGGCCAGCTCATGCGCAACCTCGCCCCGCTGCACAGGCTCGACTTTGTCACGCCGGCGCTCGTCGGCCTCGCCGCGCGCAAGGTCTACCTGCACCGCATTCGCATGACGGACCCCGACAAGGAGAGGAGCATGCAGTGGGGGAGCAGGCTGGAGGCGGTTGAGGCCATGCTGCAGGGCGTGGGGCCGGAAGAGGTTCTCGACGAGGTCATGACCATGGTGACGGCGCCCGTATAATTAGGCACAAACTACAGTATATACCAGAACATGTACACTTGACTTTTATTGTTCATAATCTTGGTTATTGGGTCTACCAGTATTGTAGCAACAAACACAAATGCACTTCTATTAAGCACAGCCATTTTCAGCAATGTCCTCGACACCGCTACCTTTCGCTTTCGTACCGGTTCGTACCGGTTCGTACCGGCATGAATGTTACATCTTCAGTACCTCTTCCACTCACTTCTCTTTTCCTATGGTAAAAGAACGCCAAAAATAATATAGCCCCTCGAAAGCAAAGATGAAATAAAACTCCTATACAGTTGTATATTTATGCAATCTTCTTCACCTGGCACTTCCAGCCAGAGTTAGCCTCGAGTAGGGGCAGACTGGCTCCCAGACACCAACCCAGCTCGTTGCCGGCAATCTTCTTGGCAATCTTGACCTCGCGGTCAATGGGCATATCGTAGCCGGTGTGGAGAAGCGCCAGCATAAAGTTGAGGTCCAGGCAGTACTCGGGACGGTCGTTGAGCTCTTCCATGGCCTTAGGATTGCTCTCAAACGAGCTCCAGCCCTTCTTGCCCTGGCAGACGGAGTGCGTGAGGTCATGCATCTCGCGGAGCGTAAAGGAATCGGGCATGCCGAGCGGCTCCATGCGGTCGTAGAAGAAGGAGAAGATGAGAATGTCCTGCTTGGCAAACGTCTTGGCCAACGCAGGCTGATGGACGCCGTTGAAAGAGCAGGGGCCCATCTTGCAGGCGGCGTCCTTGTTCAAAAGCTTCTCGGCGAGGCTGCGGCACTGCGCCGACGAGGGCTCAGTGGGACCCTTGAAAGTTACCTCGTGCTTCTTCTTATCCTCGCCAATGGTGACATTGACCTGGCGCTCGAAGCCAGGGAGAATGCAAGGGTTGGTAATGGTCTCAGACAGCCAAGACTGGTCCGAGCCCTTGCTTTTGGCGAGGCTATCGATGAGAGCCTGGTGGATACCCTCGCGGGCGGCCATGAGACCAAAGTTCAGGTGCGAGTGCTGGTACAGCTCAAACTTGTGACCGCCATAGTTAAGCTCGTACCTGTGGTCACCTTCCGCAAGCTTCTCAGGCGGGGCGCCGCCAATGCTCGTGTAAAGAGGCTCAAAGACAATCTGGGTAGAGCCACCACCGAGGTCGAAAATGGCGGCAGTCTCGCCCTTCTCCTCGGTGCCAATCTTACCGAGGAGATAGTTGGTTGTGATCCAAGCATAAACACCCTCGTCAGAGCCGTCCATGATGGCAACACCGTTCTTCTCGGCAGAAACGACAGGGAAGGGATAATCCGTCTCAAGGTGGGTGCGGACCTGCTTGAGAATGGCCTCGGCATTTTCGGGACCAACAAGGCGCAGGCCAGCGGTAGCCTTGACGGCAACAGGAGTGCAGCCCTTGAGCTTCTCGGGGACGTGTTCCATTGCGACCTTCATGAGGGGATCAAGGCTCTTGGCGGCGGCGACCGGGTCGTCGACATATGCGCTGAGACCGCCAACGCCCTTTTCTGTCATCTTGAATTCCTCGCTCTCCAGCTCGGGCATAGCACCGCAGTTGTTGAACTTGTAGACATGGATGCGGGAGCCAGTGCTGCCGGCATCAATCATGAGAACATATTGCACAAGATCTTTGTCCTTGCTGTAGGGCTTCGAGCACTTCTTGCTCGAAAGGGCAGGGTCGCTGGAGTCGTGGCTTTCGGCACTGTTACTTCCGGTGGCAGGAGCCTTGGTGGCATCGTTGCTGGACGAGTCCGATCCGACTGCGGGCTTGGAGGGTTCCTTGTTCGTGTCTTGGCTTGGAGTGTTGACAACGGGCTTCTCGGCTGGCTTCTCGGGAGCGGGTGTGTTGACGCCAGTGGTGAGACCAACAGGTTCGGGGGTAGGCTTCTGAGAAACTAGACATCGTTAGCGATACACAGGCGCACTCGCAGACGACAAACTAACCGGAAGGCTGAACAGCGACACCAGAAGGCGAAAGCCAGTAGAACAAGCAGATGATGGTAAAGATGATCGCGGTCGTCTTAAAGTACCGTGTCTTTTGAGACTGCGATGCCCACGATTCCTTCATCTTGGCGAAGAACCCGGAGTTTCTAGACTTGGGCTGGTAGCGACCGGGCTTCTCGTGGGGGTCGTCGGCGCGTTTCGAGGTGGGCTCTGGTGGTGTCAAGATGCCCGGCATCAGGCTTTTGGCACCTCGACTCGCACGACGAGAAGTTATCTTGTTCAACGAGATGCGCACTCACACAAGCGAGGCGCAAACAGGGCAAACAAGATCGTAAAAAAAGAGGGAATGTAAGGAACGAATGAGGATGATGGAGTCGACAGGTAGAAGAGCAGGACTGGGGAGAAATCATAGGAGAGGCGTGGTTAGCCAACGGCGTCGCTTGGCTTTGCTATCGGGAGCGCCGTAGGTAGATGAAAAGCTCAGCGCACTGTACTTGCGCCGCCCGAGACAATTTCAACGGCAACTACACAGTGCGGGTTTGTGGACACCCACACTGGTGACCAAGAGCCTCTGAAGAGAAAAAATTCAGGGGAAGATCCGCCCTCGCGATAGGGGGGCAACATTGCAATCGCAGTGGGTCCGAAATCGAGACTCGCAGCCGTCACTTGTGCTGCCAATTCTAATGCTGCGTAATTGCTTAAATATTGCGAATTTGCTCGAGAACAATACCCGAAAGCGATGGTTTCTTGAGAGTCGTTAGAGAACTCGAGATCCTACTTTGCCCCCGCCGTTCACATGTCCTGTCTTGTCAATGGCAACGACTACCTATCACAGATAGATGTATAATTGACGGCGGGGTTTGAAGCATTCGATTAGCTAAATTCAAGAGAAGCAACCTTCACAAAATAAGGAGATCCAGATTGAAGCCGTATCCGCGACCTGCCTCGCCCGTTGCTATACTTGATACGCCTTGCGTATTAGTGTTGCCTGCCTGCGCCACAAGCGGCGCTGGCACTCGCCACTCCGCCAACCAAAGCGATTATCCGCATCCAGCGGATGATGTGACGGCAAGCTTCTGAGCCAACGCAGTCCGCCTGCTGCCTTGCTCTTATATAGGTAGACTGCGCATTGGCTATAATTTTCACGCTGTTCACCGTCGTTTCCCTTTCGCAGCCTTGCACATTTTCACTCTTCATCCCACTTTCTCAATCTCACGATCCCTTTTTCCATCACAGACAGGTTTCCCCGCACTGCCTACCAAGACATATGGATGGCCCGGTCGGCATGGATGTCCACCTGCTGGTGTACGATCTGACCAATGGATTGGCCAAGGAGATGTCCTTGAGTATTCTGGGGTTTCAGCTTGACGCCATCTACCATACATCTGTAGAATTATGCGGCCGCGAGTTTGTCTACGATGGCGGCATCCTTGAGATTGACCCTGGCTCATCCCACCTAGGGAGACCGATGCAGCGGCTGCGGCTGGGCACCACGATGCTGCCCATGGACGTCATTCGCGATTATTTGACTTCTGTCAGATCCATTTACACTGCCGAGGTAAGCTCCATGACTCAAGAAAGCAAGTGCACATCTTGTTAACATCATCAGAAATACGATCTGTTCAAGCACAACTGTAATAATTTCACAGACTCATTCGCCAACTTTCTTATCGGAAAGGGCATCCCAGAATATATAACTAGCATGCCGCAGGCTGTCCTAGACTCGCCCATGGGCAGAATGCTTCTCCCTCGATTTACCCGGGGCATGAACGCCTCGAGGAATGGTCCGCTCGGCTTAGGCGAGACGGCCGCAAGCTTAACAAAGCCACAGAGGCTCAACCAAGTCCACAACGCTATTCGAATTGAAGACTATCACAAACTCCTAGCTCAAGCCTCAAAGGCAGCCTCAGTCGTCTTCTTCACATCACCCACGTGCCCGCCGTGCAAGGCACTGTACCCCTTCTACGACCAGCTGGCCGAACACTACGGCAAACAAATTGCCTTTCTAAAGGTTGATGTCTCTATTGCGCATGAGATTGCCGCAAAGTACACCATAACCGCCACACCGACCTTTATCGCCTTTTTCCAAGGCGAGCAGTTCAAGCGCTGGATGGGCGCTGATCAGCAAACTCTACAAGACAATGCGCAGCTGCTCACACAGATGGGCGCGCAGCTGCATGCCCACGACAGACTAAAACTACCCAACTTTTCTGCAAACGCAGAGCCTGTATTGTATCCCAAGACGCCGCCTCTCAGCAAGCTGCACATCAAGATGGGCGAGTTTAGCCTCAAGCCCGACATTCAAGCCGTCACGAGCTTTCTAGAGATGCGCGACAAGCAGCAACCAGCCGACTTTCGATTGCCGGGTCTGCTGACCCTGGGCCAGTGCGTCCGAGGAGCGCTGGACAAGCTGCCGCCCGAGTCCGTCTTTACCGCCATCGACCTGTTCCGCGCCGCGCTGACGGACCCGCGCGTGAGCGCCTACTACGCCGAGGAGCGCGACTTTCAGACCATTGACGCCATTGTCAAGTACGTCAACAAAAAGGGCTCCGCCTGCCCGTACTCGATGCGTCTCGTCACCCTCCACACCCTGTGCAACATGTTTTCCACGCCGCTCTTCCCCGACATTGTTTTTGGCGACGATGCCATCCGGAAGCAAGTCACGACGCTCATCTCGTCGAGCTTCCTAGACGACCACCACACTAACACGCGCGTGGCCGCGTCGTCGCTCCTATTCAATCTCGCGCTGTCAAACCGCAAGCGGCGCAAGCAGCAGACCGAAGCGCGGTTCTGCGACGAGGAAGAGGTGGAGCTCGCGGCGTCGCTGATCGAGGCCATCACGCAGGAAGGCGAGTCGGCGGAGGCGCTGCACGGCATGCTTCTGTCGCTGGGGCATCTCGTCTTTGGCATAGACCTGAACGGCGAGCTTGCCGACTTGTTGAGGTCGCTGGATGCCAAGGATTCGATTCTGAGTAAAAAGAAGACTTTTCCAAATGAGAAGCTGGTGAAGGAGGTTGGCGAGGAGCTGCTGGGAAAGGGGTTGTGCAAATCCTGACGCGAAACATGTCAAGTGTCATTGAATACGGAAAGTCATTAATCAGATTCCTTTCTGTGTCGAAGCAGAATACATAATTGATCCAACCAAGCAGAAAATCTTTTCACTATGGGACTTACTGTATTGCTTTTGAAACTAAGGGGCGTGCCGCTTCTGCACCACGCACGTAGTTTCATGGCTATACTCACATCTCTCCCGAAAAATGCGTGACATATGTAACCATCCTTCAACGAGGTTGGGATGAAGTGAGCAGCCGATAGACAAGGGCGTGTTGCCCCTGTAATCGGCCGCTCCCAAGTCGGCTCCCTTCATTATGAGTTCTCGAATCAAAAGATCATAGCCAAGTTCAACAGCCCAGTGCAGCGGTCGGTAGCCGTTAGGATCAGCAGCCTCGATATTGGCACCGTTGCCAATCAGCGCGTGCAGATTGCACACAACGACGTGATGCCGAATAGAGAAAATAAGCGCTGTCTGGCCCTTCACGTCGACTTGTTCAGTGTTGGCCCCCTTTCCAACGAGTAAGGGGATGGTTCTGGCGCCATCGGGGTCGATGGAAGCCCAATGCAATTGCGTATTCCCACGTGCATCAACCCTGTTGATATTGGCGCTCAAGTCGATTGAAAGCGCCCAGCTGTCTTTCACGTCACGAGCAACAGCGCTGTTCATAAGTGTACGGCCCGCATCGTCATATGTGTTGCTATCGGCGCCTGCATGCTTGAGGAGTTGGAACAACTTGTAATATCCACAAGACATAGCCCAAAACAAGGGCTTTCGACCTAGTGTATCGGTAGAGTTGACATCGGCGCCGTTATCAGTAAATAATTGCACTACAACTTCACTCCCGGAACTGGCGGCCCAAGACAGTGGCGTCCGACCTTGGTGATCAGCAGCTTCGATATTGGCGCCTTTGTCGATAAGCAACCGCGCTGAAGGTTCATTTCCATCCCTGGCGGCCGCAGACAGTGGCGTCTGACCCAGATCATCAGCAGCTTCAATATTGGCGCCATTGTCGATTAGCATTCGCGCTATAGCTTCACGAAAATATGAGACTGCCAACCGTAGTGGAGTGCAGCCCTTTCTAGGAGCCGCTTCAATATCGGCGCCATTATCTATAAGCAATCGCACTGCTGTTTCGTTGCCTTGCATGGTAACATAACACAAGGCCGGGTTACCGAATATCGTAGCATTCTCTACCCTGGCACCATTCTCGAGGAGAAGTTGTACAGTAGCTTCGCTGCCAAAATATAAGGTCTGTGTCAGTAGCGTCCCATCCGGGTTCTTCGCTTCCATAATCGCATTTCTTCTCAAAAGCCAAGCCACAACATCTGTGTGACCAGCCTTCGCGGCTGCTACTAGTGGTGTGGTGCCCAATCCAAGCGTCTCCATAGTCCTATCCCGATCAATGAGTGCCTGCAAGATCTCTAAGAATCCATGCGAAGCAGCCAATACTTTCAGCTTGGCAATGTCCTTGTGAGGCAAGGGAAGAGTAGAGCCATGCTTAAGCAGGACTCGGGCCATGGCTGTGTGGAAGGTACCATCAAGCAATTTCCCTCCTTCCATAGTGATGTCGCATTGTGTAGAAGCGAGGACGAAATCAACGATGCACTCGTCACCAGCCTTTACCAGATTGTAAAAGACACTTTCGCGCTTGGAGAACCGCCATCCATGTCCATGAACAGGGCGACTCTCATCGTGTCCGCTGCAAGCGTACTGTTTGCAAATGTCGCCAAGTATAGGTTTTTGAGGCTCGTTTTCAGCATGAGCTTCCATCATCGTCAGAACTGCTTGGTGGGATCTCTTTGCAAGTGCTGCCACGATAGGTAAGCCATATTGTCCATCTTCTTTCTTGAAACCAGACAAATTGCCAGGATAACACTTGATAAGATTCGCTGCGTTGTACTCAGATAATATGTACAAAAGACTAGCATTCCCGCTTTGGTGGCGAGTCAAGTATAGCTCTGTGGCATTGAATAGCTTGATCCAGTCGGAGAGAGGGAAGGATGCGAGAAATTGACTTTGGTCAACACCAGCGCCTTCGGCCGCATCCGCATGGCGCAAAACATTTCGCACAGCGTATTCGAGGAAAGGAAAACCTGTCAAGGCCAGCCTGCGAAGTCTTTTTTGGTTATTCGATCGAGGAAGCACCCCGCTTTGCGTGGCTTCTCGGCTGGGTCTTTTTACTTTCGAGGCTGACACCTGCACCGCAAAGGATTGCAAAGAAAGATCGCCGAGGCTCATGTGGCAATAACTGAGGCAACATTGCTTCAGTCGTTCATGGCTTTCTCCATTCAAAATTTCAGGGACGTCGGGCCACAAACTTTGGAGACGGCCTTGTTCAAGAAGAAAGTCCCTCACAGACTCATGAATGAACTGAACAGTCGGTCTGTTCTTGGACTTGGTTATTTCTGCAAGTCCTTTCGAGCGATCTATAATGAAATGCTCGATTTCACTTTCCTCAATTTTCTCGCGACGCCAATCGCGCGCTTGAGCTGATGAAGCGCCACAGAGAACGGCTTCGCGCAGTTGACCGGGACTCAGGGGGTGTTTGGCAAAGAGTATCCACTGAATGCACCAAAGGAATTCGTTTTGACGGTCGCCGTCGCGTGTTAAAATGTCGTAGAATAGAGCGTTCAGGTCTTCCGGTGTCTTCTTCAGCCGGTCCTTGAGCTCATGTTTGTGTCCTTTATCAAAGACCTTCTGCAAAATCCGCACAACCAAAACAACCCACATAAAGACACCCGAAGCCTTCTCAATGAGTCTAGTGTGGACCTCTCGGGCATTTTGATCGTATCCTATTTGCAGGTTTCTTTTTACAAATGCCATGATGTCTTGATTATGCCCCTCCTGTGATACAATGTCCAAAGAAATTACCTTCTCAATTGTGATTTGAGGGTAGTGTCTGCTTGCAAAGCAAATCTGCAGTATGCAGTTTTTCTGTCGGGCCTTACCGGCAATATCTTGCAGGAAAGCCACCATGTCCCGAATCTGGTCCTCGTCACACTCGTCCAGAGCGTCGATGAACAACATCAATGAGGACTCTCCGAGGTCGTGCACAGCTTGGGAGAAAAGCGATTTCAGATGCTGAGTAGTCCAACGAGGAATGCTTCCGGTTTTTATTGTATGTCGGAAGCTGTTGAGTACGTGCCGCAATTTCGGAAGTCTTTCGAAAAGTTGCAGTAATAATGATCGATACATACCAGCCGTAGATTTTTCCAGATCATCTCCACGGGCGTTGAAGAAGAAAAATATGATGTTGTTTCCCTTTGCCCTTTGAGAATCCTGAAGCGCAAATTTCATGAGTGTCGACTTTCCTGCCCCCGGTTTACCTTTAATCCATAGAAAGCCGTGGTGCTTGTCGAGCTTTCCTGGGTCAAGCCAGTCCCGAAAGCTTGACGTTTCCAGCAGCCACTGGCAAGTGTCTGCGAGTGCGTTTTCGATAGTATTATGACGATCGTCGATTTGATCGAAGGCCAATGACCGGATGAGCGATTCCTCCTCTTCTTTAGTCAGTTTCCCTGGAGTTCGTAGTCAGTTAGATAATCATCTATCCCAGCCAATAGTCATATTTCTTACCAATATCAGCATCTGCGGTGGAAATGTGGGAAGCTTGCAGACCAGGGCCTGCTACACGAGATCTCGTCGACCGAAATGTGCCTTCAGTCGCATAATTTTCTTCGAGTGGACGTTTGGGAAGGTTGGTTTGGGATAGCGCATTGTCTGCGCAAAGTCAGTTACTGCTAAATTTGGTCGATTAGGCATATACTAACGGAGCTGCGTCTCAGCCTCTACATTTTGCACAGCTCTTGCTGGCGTAATCTGTGTCAGCACAGCTTTAGCATACGCCGCAGCCATTGCAGCAGCGTATGGCTGCCATTGCTTATTCTTGTGTTCGTCCCCATAGTCGCAAACCCCTCGAATGACGCCCACAGCAATACGATTCATGGTTCCGGCGGCTTCCATCTCTAGACCAATGATGTTGTACCTGTCTCTGAGCTCGTTCCTCTTTCGCGCATTCTTCATCAGCTTGTCTCCCGAGCCAAGGGGTCCGTACCAAACTCGGGTTCTCTTAGACGCCGGTCTCGGCTGGCGTTGCCTTGGACGTTCCACCCCATCGTTGCCCACATCATAATAAAGATCGTTTTCCTGGCCAGGATCGACAAATGAGCCGTCACAGTGCTCTTCGTCTTTTATCTTTTCGTAGTAATGTAAGAACAAAGTTGCGTCGTTGGGCGCCTCAAGTTTGATCCTGCCTATGGCTGATCGAACGACTGCTTCCGTGGAAGATAGCACGTGTCCACCATGCAGAAGCTGAAACCCATTCTGGTCCGTCTCCTTGCCCAAATCATAGGCGACGAGCGCTGGACTATCACCTTCCGGCAAGCCGACCAGAACGTCACCCAGACGAATATCCAGTGGAGGGATTCGTGAGAAATTCGGGAGACCCGCCGCGACGCCAACGAGCAGGCCGAACCAGAGATTTGGAAAACACTTCTTCACTTGGCTGGCAATTGCAGCCGCGGACCCGGTTCCGTATTCCTGGCCAGCGGGCAGGGTCGCAATGATGATGTTGTGGCCACAGACATCGCCCGGTAGAAAGATGTAATCATCGCCACGGCTCAAAGGAAATCCGCCCAGGTGTTTATTATCAAGTAGCAACAGCGCAGCGCGTGCCTCGATCTCGAGCGGGGCGATCCATGCGACAGTGTAATGCGCTGGATTCAGCACGGGCATTGGGCCTAATTTTCAAGGCAATGCAATTTGAGAAGATGTCAAGCGACGAGCAGTAGCCGACTTGCGCCTTTAAGTTTGCTGAAGGACACTTTCGCTGAATTTGAAGGTAGTTGGGTTCCTGTCAAGCCATTTGACGAGTGGGTAGCGTGTCTCGCGATTCTAACACATGACTGACTTGGCGAAACTGCGAGATGTGACAGGCAGAGCGGTCGGGATAGGCGGGGTCGAGTGTATGTAATGAAGGAGGGTGGTTTTTCAGCTACTCGAAATGCACAACCTCTGCGCAGCCGCGTTGACGTCTGGCCGGGTGCTCTGCAGACTGCAGGTGCCTAAGCCAATAACAGGGATGGCGCCTGGACACAGGCTGTTACGGGAACCGGTCGGAAACCTGGGACATGCTCCTCGGGTTCGAGCGTTCTGGGGTTTACCCTCGTAATCACGGACCTTGGAAATGCGCAAGGCGGAACAGAATGGGATAGAGTTGGAAAACATGGCAAGACAGCGAAAGTTACGCCTCCTCTCGAGATGGGCTGATGGAAGTATCCACAGCCGAGTTTTCTGGACTTGAACCTGCATAGAATCGGTGCAGAGTTCTTCAGTCGATCTGGGCCTTCGCCGTCCGCATCACAAGTCGACAGCTAGGCTATAACTACTTGTAGCCATATAAGTGTGTTCTTGATTCACAGAGCATGTTCGGCTTGAGAAGTAGCTGCATTGCACAGAGCGGCACGAGTGGTTGACACAAAAGACTGCCGGTCCACTTCTGGACATGCCACAAAGAACATGTTACATTCCTGATAGATACAGCTGTCGTAGAACTTAAAATAAATCGGAATACATTTCTCAACTGATTTTTTATGTGAATATAGAATTTTGTACAGAATTTGAAACCTTTGGGCTCAGCAGCTACTTATAAAGTGATCTTCCAATGCCAGCAATATTTCATCATTTTGGGGCACAGAGCGGGCTACCCGAAACAGGCTAGCGCAGAATACTGCCATGCCGCACCGCAAAGAATTTCTCTCTCTATAAAATCTCGCCGCAGCGCTGCCGACTTTTGCTTTCTTTTCTTCTTTTCTCTTCTTTATCAAAAAGCCAACTGAGCAGCCACGACCTTCACCCAGAACTTCCCACGGTGTTGCGTTGCCAGTTCCCTTCGGGGAACTCGCTCAGAAGAGAAGAAACCCTTGGATATAGGAAATTTCTTGCAAGATCGGTTCGACTTCTGTCGTTCTGAACCTGTAGGCGAGATAATGCCAAGAAGGGGGGACATTTCATAACCCGTGACGAACCCTTGCGTGTCGACTGTAGACTTGAACGCGTAACGCGTGTCAATTTAAAATATTGCAACGTTTAGCCTCAGAATTCATCCCCCCATCACACTGAGGGAGATGTATCGGTCGAATTTTGCTGACTGCGCTGCCGCGCCGCGCTTTGGCGCAGGCGACGTGGTTGGTCTGTCACGCGAGCTCAAAGCAAAGCAAAAAGTTCAAGATGCAATTTATTCACGGTTGTTCCTCGTACAATGTTCCAACGGACATTTCTGACACCTGGTCTCACAAGCCAATCCTAACCCTCAGCAGTAAATACAGCTACTGCTTATGCCCCTCCAAGATCTTGCCGCTATCCTGCCGATGCTGCTCCCTCACGAAATTCTCAATATGCTCATCATGCGCTGGTCGCGCCGGCTGCTGCGACGACTCCAGCGCAGGCGCCGCCTCCTCTGCTTCCTCAGTCTTTGTCGCCGCCGCTTGGTGGCCCGTCAGCTGCTCCAGGGGCCCAGCTGCCGCCGGAATGTACTCCGAGACTTCTCCTCGTCAGCGCCATCCATTCATCGTGTGCAGCCAGACCTGCCGGGCAAGGGGACAACTCACCTTTTTCAACGGCTTTCTGAATCACGCCTGGCTCACGGTAGTCGTCCGTCTGATGGCTCGCTGCGTCGTCGAGGTGCTTCTTGTACGGCCTGTCCGCTGGGGGCTGCATCTTGTCCGTCTGCGCCATGATGATGATGAAATACTTGGCCTAAAAGCTGCACTGCTGTGATGAAGGAGATTTGCGTAGAAAGATGGGGAAACGAGTCCTTGAGATGTTGTAGAGGTTGACTTGATTCCTTTTTAATCAAAACGCACGACATGTCGCATTGATGCTTGCGATAGCATGACGTCAACCCACAGCTGATCCTGCCCCTCCAGCATGGCGTCGGCGAACAATCACCAACAGTTTTTCTTGGAGGGTGGAGGGGCACACCTTGGCGAAAGCCGTTTCTTACTCTATCTTGAACTCTACCACCACACCCCCCTCAAACCTCCCGAATCGCTGTCCTTTCGACGCGTCCATTCTTTTTTGGCATACGGCCGTTTCAATTCCTGCATTACGACATACCTATACCGTTCGTCCTTCCGAATCGACCGTCCTCCCCCCGCGTAAAAAAATGGCGCCCATTCCCATCACCATCGTCACCGGTTTTCTCGGCTCCGGCAAGACCACCCTCATCCTGAACCTCATCCCGCAGCTGCGCAAGAAGAATCCGTCCTACAAGCTCGCCCTCCTCAAAAATGAGTTTGGTGACCTCGCCGTCGACTCGCAGCTCGCGTCCAGCTCCAACATTTCCGGCGTGCAGGAGCTCCTCAACGGCTGCATCTGCTGCAACCTCGTCGGCCAGCTCGGGCCCGCCCTCGCCGAGCTCCGGCAGACCGTGTCGCCCGACCGCATTCTAATCGAGACGAGCGGGTCCGCCTTTCCCGCGACGCTCGCCCTCGAGATCAACCGCCTAGCGCGCGAGACTGGCGCCTACGCGCTCGACGGCGTCGTCAGCGTCATCGACGTCGAGAACTGGGAGGGCTACGAGGACACGAGCTACACGGCCAAGATCCAGGCGCGATACACGGACCTGATTGTCTTCAACAAGTGGGAGGCGGCCGGCGAGGACCGCTACGAGGAGTGTCTGGACCGGGTCGGCGACCTTGAGGTGGACGTCGCCAAGGTCAAGAGCGACAGGGGCTTCATCGACATGGACCTGGTGTTTGGCATCGACGGCGGTCTCGCGCAGCAGCTCACTGACGGCGACGTCAAGAAGGAAAACGGCCACGCCAACGGCGACAGCCACGCGCACGACCACCAAAGCGAAGTCGAGGTCCTCTCCCTCGAGCTGCAGGGCACCGACGCCGTCTCCACGACGATTTCCACCGATAAGCTGCACAAGCTGCTCGCCTCGGCGCCCAAGGACGAGGTGTACCGCATAAAGGCCGTCGCCACGCTCTCCGCGCCGCCGCGCAACTCCGACGCCGACGTGCCCCCGCCCGGCGACAGCCCCGCGGGACGGTACATTCTCAACTGGGCGTTTGGCCGCTGGACGTTTACGCCCGTCGCGGGGTCGCTCGAGGAGCACGCGAGCAGCCACGAGGCGGCGCTGCGCATGACCATGATCCTGGCGCGCTGCGAGAGCGTCCGCTGGCAGAAGAAGCTGGCGGCCGGCGGGCTGGTCGAGGCCGAGTCTGGCGACGGCGAGCTGGTCGTCAAGAGAATATTATAGGAAAGGTTATTAATAAACGTAGATATAGAACATAGACTGTGACGAGAAAACGACCAAGAATAAAGAGCGACAGCTTGCGGGGGATGCGGCAGAACCGATAGACAAGGGACCATGTTTTTACGAAGAGGGCCTGATCAGGCTGGTATATAGACTACAAGCAACCAGACAGCATGGTGACAAACAATATCATCACAAGATGAAGAGTCCAAGACCGCGATAAACAAGAAGCACCGAACAAATTCAAAATAACATCGCTCGCTATGCAATTTATGCTAGATGTATGCACTTTCGAACCTGGAGACTCCTTCAACAACAGCAACAAGAAAAGAATCTCAGCCCCTTTTAACAAGAGAGGGCAGAAACAGTATACCAAGCCACGAAAACAAATCCAACTACAAGCTCACAGTGACAGTCATGTTATTGCTCAGCACCATGAGCGTAGGTGGCAGCTCCGCGCACAGCACCTCTACATCAGACAGGTACTGCACCGTTGCCGCCTCGTCGCCGCTCGTGCCCTCGGCCGGAATCGGCAGCGTGCTCAGCAGCACCGCCGTGTCCCTCGAGTGCTGGCGCATCAGCTCGTTGAGGATGAGGTGCTGCGCGCGGCTGGGCAGGTCGTTGAACGACAGGGCCACGCTCTGCGTCGAGTAGGGTGAGCCGCCCATCTCAGCCGCCGCTTGATTTGCTGCGTCCTTGACCTCGGGAATATCGTACGCGACGTCGCCAAAGTACGAAAACTGCGAGCCATGGCGCGAATGGTGGCGCGTCGAGGGGCCCGACGACTGGTAGACGGGGCTATCTGCAAAACTAATAGTTTTGGCACAGGCAGCGCCGTCGCCGTCTACGGGGAGTAGGCTCGGCCTCTTCTTCTCTGGCACGCCGCGGCCGGGGAACTTACCTATGGAGGATTGGCGAGAGTGCGCAGGCCGCTCGGCACGAGAGGCGTCGGGGCCTGAGGCGCCGGCGGTTGCTGGCTGGGCAAAGTTGAGGCGCGAGTCTTCGCCGGTTACAGTTGTCTCAGGAACAGGACGGCTAGAGAACTTGACAGCCGAGGACTGGCGTGACATCCCGGGCCTAACGGGAGTATTAGCACCGGTTCTCGGAGTCTTTGATTCCTGTCTATTCGGGCTTGTGGCTCTAGAGCCTGCTTTCCTGGCCGGGGTATTGGCTGGAACAAGCAGCGGCTCAAGTGTTGGGAATTTAGCAGACTTGTCCGATTCATCCTTAGTTTCGACACCCGCTGCAGGAGTGGGTGGGTCGCTCGCAACAGTTCGTGACACTTCCGGAATCGTTGGCGTCTTCGAGGCCAAGTTGAAGCTTGAGTCGGGTTGAAGCAAGGTCGACGATGTCGCGATAGTGCCATATGATGGTGTGTCAGACGACAAAGGCTGCATCAAGGGTTGTGCAGCAGCTTCGCTCTTTGCGGAGGATCCTCCAGAGTGGTCTTTTCTATGTGATCGTCCACGCCGCTTGAGTGCAGTTTCTAGCAGAGGCTCTTGCTCCGGCTGCTTTTGGTCCCTGGCAAGCGGATAAGGAGTCGGAGGGTGAGGATAGCCATACGGTGCCTGTATCTCTACCTCCCTCTTTGCGTCTTCGTCCTCGCTGTCTGTCGTATAATCCGAGTCTGATTCCTCGAAAACTTCATCCCCCAGATGGTGGGTATGGATCCCCATGCTGACACCCATCTTGGACAAGATGGCAAGGTCAGGTTTCTTGGGCATTTCAGCCATTCCAGCCACGACACTAGCGCGGCGATGGTCAAAACCGTTCTCCTCGTGCGGATTGTAAAGGCCTCGGCGGCCTGACGTTGAATCAAGGATATGGGTAATTTGCGTCATCTCTTGGCTTTCAGAAAGGTCCGTTCGTCCACGGTAGGTCTGTAACTCATCCCACCATTCCTCATTCTTCAATGCTTCGTTGACGACAATCTGCGTGTCAAAATCGGCGGTACTGCCGTTGATGATGTGCTCATAAGTTTTGAGGCTGCCAGACGCCAGCCAAAATACCAAAACAGTAGCGTCTATCCGTAGCTTCTCCAGCAATGCTTTGACTCGAGCCAGCTCTTCTTCAACCTCGCTTTCGTATTCGACGAAAACCATGACTCGAACGGTATATACGTTTCTCCAGGTTTGCACAGAGTGCAGAATGTGGCCAAGCTGAAGAATAAGAGTGTATGTATCGAAGTTTGAAGTCACAAGATTCTTGCCATCCGCCGTAACTTCCGCAGACATTTGAATTGGCCAAAGATCGACGTACTTTTTCGTGTTGGTCCCGTCGGAGCGCGGTGTTTCGAGCTTCTCAAATCCTTTTGCAACAGCAACATTCAGTCTGTACTTGAGAGCCAAGTCTTCGAGCATAGTCATGTACTCTGTAACGTTCATCATTTGCTCTGTCCGAATGACATCCGTGGGCAAGACACCTTCCAAGAGCCTAGCTGAGGTATCGCCGCGTCGCCTTTTGAGTAAAGTCTTTTCTTCGGACTTTGATGGCTTGCGCATCTTTTTGGCAGGTGATTGAGGCAAGTCAGGAACAAAAACGCCAGGGTTTGTCTGTCTCAAATCATCCAAGTTGAAGAACCCAATCACGGCAATATTCGGGCGCATGCCTCCAAGCCCGGCGGACAAGATCAGGTTTCTGACGCCCCAGTTGATGGTGGGCGACATGGTCAGTTGTACGAATGCCTTGATCCTGGAGAACTCGGATATGTAATTTGTCCACGCTTGCTGCTGTAGTCGAGCCTCGTGGACGCCCGCGTCGAAGTCGTCCGTAACGATTACGTGACCGAGAATATAGAGTGAGCCCTTTTTGAGGGAATTACAGAACTGAATCAGTCGAGCTTGACGCCTCGGGTTGTTGATGAGTAGGATGATGTGCGGACGCCAGAATTTGATGTGCTCTGGTTTGAGTCGTAATAGGTATTTTCGTACTTGATGGTAGATGAGGTTTTGAGACACATCGCCCCAGCGTTTAGGAGGACACAAGTAGTGAATAATGAGGAAGGTAGCAATCAAGACGCAGATGGCCATGGCGGCATAGGTTTCGTCGATGAAGAACATGGCCGCAGCAGACAAAAGACTGCCAACCAGTGCAGTTTGCCAACTGAAGAATTTGAAGCCAGGTCGAAAGTTGGGAGCGGAGCCGATCTTGAGTAAAAAACATGCAAGATTCATGACGAAAAACGTCATCTATGTTGTAAGCAGATGTCAAAGCCGTTCTCATTCAGTGCACTAACCTGATAGCCCATGGAAATTAGTGTCGCGATTTGGTTCAAATCTGCCAGCAAGGCTACTTGCGCAATGCAGTATGTCAACAGAACAGCTAGAATAGGCTCGTCGGCCTTTTTCGTGCCCTTGCCGAAGATTGACAGTCCCGGCAGTAATTTGTCTTTGGCGAGGGCCTGGAAGAGTTTGGCAGCGCCGATGACTCCCATTGTCGCAGAAAAGAACGTCACGGCGCATTCTCCGGCAAAGATGATTGGGCTGGACAAGCTGATGGCGGAGAGAATGTTTGCGTTTGCCAAGAACGAAGCGTGCGTGGTAGAGGCCGCCATGGACACAATGACGATCAAGTATACGATAAAGGTCGCGAGCATGGCCCAGAGCGTGCCTCTGGGAATCGTAGTGCTAGGATTCTTCAAGTCGCCGGACATGGAGGCACCCGCAAAGATGCCAGATGTAGCTCTTTTGCCGTGTTAGCGGCCGGCACTGTGATCTGCCTCATTTTGAACTTACGGAAAAAGAATTCCAAACAAGTCGCGAAAGGTCTTTACGCCTTGATAAGCGACGCTATGTTGTGGTGGAAGCATGTTACTGGTAAATGTTTGGAAGCTCAGGCCTGTGAACTCGACTCCATTCTCCACATCTCGAAATGGCGATTTCAGCGCAGCAGATATAGGAATGCTGAGTATTGACACTGTCATGATGATCAACAGGGCATTCGAGGCCTTGGTGAAAACGGCAGAGCCCAAAAGGCATAAGCCTGTGCAGAGTGCGAGAGCGACAGTCTGCAGCCCATAGCTCGTCCAGTAACCTTGCGGGAAGCTATGGCCGACGTAGAGGCGTATGCAGTCGATTAGACCAACGCAGTTCATGGCAGTGTTCAGGGCTTGGGCTAGAAAGAATAGTATGCCAATGGAACCGCCAAATTCGGGACCGAGAGACCTTGATATCAGGTAGTAGGCGCCACCGCCTTTGACTTCTCCATTTGACGCAATGGCAGAAAGAGAGAGGGTGGTCAGTAAATCAACGCAATATGCTGTGAGCATCAAGCCTGCGAGTGCATTAGCATGTGTCACCAGAACTGAGTGAGATATGCAGTCGATCGTGCATTGCAGTGTGAATTTGCGGGGAAGGTCGTACCTAGAAAACCAAGGAAGCCAACCTGTCCCAAGATTAGGCCGAAACGCAAAAACATGAGAATGCTCAGAATATTCAGAAAAACGGGAATAAAGACGCCCGAGGTCAGGCCAAGCTTGGCCGGCTTCCTGGCCTCTTCCGGCGGCGTGGTGCCATCGCCGGCGGGATCTGGAGGCTGCGGCATGGTGCAGCAAGCTCGGGCGATGCAGAAAGGAGAGGAGCTAAGGCTGTGGCGTGGGCATGGCAAAGCTGCGCGTCGCTTTAGACGGACAGGCTAGATCGAGAAGAAATCTGAGCTGGAGCAGGGATGGCAGATGGCGGGACAAGGTATTTAACGAGAATGGCGATGGAGGATTCGGAGAAGGGGCGGTGATTGCCGAGCAAGAATTCCCGTTTGATCCGCGATGCCCCAGGGTTGAGGGAGGGAGGGAGAGCTGCTGCACGATGACCTCAGTGGATGAGATGCGGCGCTTTGTTTGGCGGGTGCCAAGCCTGGAATGGAGATTTACAGTGCGGCGGCGGCGCCTGTGGCCTCACCGTTTCAGTGCTGATTTGTGGTGCTACGGGGGTTGTCAGTGGCCAGTTGTGCCGTGTTGCGGTGGATGGACGTGCGTTTGCGAGAGCAGACCGCGTACGTATTGATGAGAAATACGAAAAGATCAATGCAAGCAACTCATGGAATTGACTACTAAATAATACGAAACTTGGAGTTCTGGTCTTGGTGCCATGGCTTGCTATCTTCGTATCAAGGCCCATATACTGACCAACTCGACAACTAGTGTGGAACCTAGCTGCTACACGAAGCTGGCCGTACCCTCCCCGTTTAGTTCGCGATCATGTGAAAACAGAAAGAAAAAATAACGAAAAAAGATAGATTTGATACAGGATCAAGCCTGAATCAAAGCATGTTTATAGTTTGCAAGCCTGGCCGAAGAGCATAAGAGTCCCGCCGCGCCGTGAGGAGCACAAAGTAGGTAGGAATTATGACGGGCGTTGGCGGAAGCTCCAAGAAGAAGAAAAAATTAGACTCGGAAAAGTTGACACCCACTGTATAAACCCAGACTTTGCGGAATTCCTCGAGTCAACAAAGTGCCCGCGGCATACTTGTGGTTTAGGTTTCGGCAGCCACTTGTCTCTCGTGTGTGGTGTTCACCAAGCCACCAGCAACGATCGCCTCGCACATCTTGTAAAAGACAAGGCGGATCTTCGACTTGCATGCCGCCACGATTACCTTCCCGAGGACTGACGTGACCGGGTCGGCAGTCATGTCTTCTTTACCACTGGTCAACGGCAACGTTGTCGTTGTCGGTGCACGCCGATGCTAAATTCCATTGATTTACACCACAGACAGAACGTAACAACCAATACTCCCCACGGTGCGCTAGCCTGTTCGATTTTATACGTCAACTTCTACAGCCCGGACTGGCGATTTTATGCTGACTAAGAGTTTGTGATTTCAGTCAACTTGGAGCAGGAGAGTCACGTCTGCATGTGCTACAAATGGTAGCTTAGCACGGATAGCTCGAGACTACATCCTCAATGCAGCACATTCAGGCTCAGTGCTTTCTTGTCGTGCCAATCTGCTGCCAATCCATTGCCAATCATGCCGAGCTGTGAAAGCCACTCGCTTCAGGCTGCCTATGCTGGCTGATTGTCTGATAGCCCGCCAGGCATCGGCACCAAGCAGCATGGCAGCTGCGGGGTCACAGAGTGCAAGCTGCTGGACCCCACGTTTGGCAGTCTTCTCCAGCTGGGAGCCTGTGCAGCCACTTGCGCCCACTGTGCAGCGCATATTGAAGCCCCGAGAGAGCTATTCGCTACGTTACCGCACTACATCATCGTACCTCAGTCATCGCAACCGTTTTCAGCGTGAGTTCAAAGTCCTTCATCAGCAAATCCGACATTCCCACTACCCGCAGGCATTCTCGTATCGACCGCCCTTCCACTACCGACGCGGAAAGGATCTCACCCTCCGCCATCATGCGGCGGCCAGCCAGACCCCAGCAACCGACTGGCTAGGCTTCCCTAGTGCTCCGCCGTCCGACGCTCAGTGACGTTGGCCCAGCCACTACTACGGCAATCCGGGGATATACAACACCATCTTCCCGCACGCGTGCGATGCGACAGATGACACACATGGCGTCCACACTGACGGGCCAAGTCACAAGAGCCCAAGCCCAACGTCGCGACAATCTCGCACCCGGCGCGGGCATCTCGGGTACGCCCTCTGGTCTGGGGAAAGATGTGCCATGTGGCTATCCTGCGACAGCACAGCTGATATCAACTTACACTGGATGGGCGTTGACCATCAGCATATGGGCATAGTATTATAACCACTGCAAGGCTGGCGCTCGAGTCGTCACCCGCATCACGTAGAATCAGGCGCTGCTTGTGGCGCTGTGGCGTGCCGTGACGCCGTCCGAAGTATCGATTTCTCCCCACTGCGCGAATCTGTCTGTCGAACTGCCTAGGTTGTACATGCAAAATCATCGGGAAATGGTGGTTTTATACAATTGTTTACCAGAGACACCGTCCACGGGCCTGACCGAATGGCATCACTTCGTTCATCAACGTGGGGTCGTTCCAGGTCGGTTCTGGTACCCGCCGATAATCCTGTAACAAGCAAATCAACATGGATATTTACTCGTACAGGTATCAGAAATGTGCGTAATGAGAACAAATGCAGAAACAATCTTCTCGAGCCAGCTGCAGCTAAGCACACTTGACTGCGGCACAAGCTGGGATGATTCGATGGTGCCATACCACACTGCAGATAGCTGAGACAAGTGAGAGGCGATAAGCCGCACGAGTGTTCAGCTGGCTCTTGATGGAACTGTCTCGCATTTTGTTTACAATAGCCCGACAAACCGGGCTATAAGCGGCCTAGTTATAAAAAGAAACCCAGCTGTCAAAAGGCCAGTCGCGGCCCATTGAATCAATAACTGTTACTCAAACCGCCCCATCTACAGGCCCTCTAGTGCCTGAATAATAAGCTCGCCAGCGCCTCGCCTCCACGTTGACGCTTCTGGTTCAGGAAGGTCGGGCACCGCAAGGCTGGCCGTGTCCAAGGAAATTACAAGTGAAGAATAAATTTTCATCAGTACCTTTGTGTTTACTGCTGGACGGGGTTTTGACTCTTTGTCGGTGGTGGCTGAGGCTTTGGCGGTCCGTACCCTCTCAGGCCTGCCTTATCACCCAAGTAATAACTACCTAGGTACTTTATTAGCGCCGCTGTGATCCAGTCACCGGATGCGCAACGGCACAAGGTAAACCAAGAAACCAAGAAACCACAAAGCTTCGTTCCACCTATATTTCTCGGACCCGCTCGCTACCTCGTCTTGTTCTACCTCCCACAACTCCAATTGACAGGTCACGACATTAGGTCGAGAGAGCTTCATTTTCCCTTGCCATCAAACTCTGCCATCAACAGCTATCAGGCATTGATAGCCCCCAGCGACCGCCCGCCCACAGCACACCCGTTCGTTTTGTGCTCACCTTGGCTCGGACCGCTTCTCCATTCCAGCACCTCTCAAACGGCCACCGCATCTTCACTCTCCCACGGCCGCAAAAACATGCGATAAGCTAGGCTCGACGACCTCCCAAACACCACCGCAAACATGGCGTCACCCTCGAGAAACAGAACCGACTCGACTCCGCCCCCACTGTCCTCGTCGCCCATGTCGCAGCAAATCTACTCGTCCTCACTGCCGCGTGATGAAGTCACCGCCCGCCTGGCCGCTCCCGTCCCGTCGGCCGACACGCCGCCCGTCATCCGCGGCGGCTCGCCCAAGCTCGGAGCCCTTGACAACGACAGCAGTAGCAGCATACCGACCGGCTCCTACAGCCAGGGCCCCGGCACCTCGGCCCTCGCCGCCGCGCTCGCCGACTCTCTGGGCCAGTCGCCGCAACGGCACGGCACGCCGCCCGTCCGCATCGCCTCGCCGCCTCCGTTCCGGCCTCTCTCGCCCGCCAATCCCAATGCGCAGTCCGCCACGCCCACAAACTACGGCTCGTTTGACTCGAGACGCATGTACATGGGTGGAGGTGGCACGGGCGGCGGGGGCCCAGGCAGCACAGGGCCGTACGAGGACCCCGAGATTGTGAAGCGTCATCTGGTGCAGCCCAGCGAGGCCGAGGCCGGGCCCTCGGAGGAATCCTCCATCCAGGGCACGATCAAGGGCAAGCAGCCCGAGCAGGTCGGCGGCGCGGGCCTCAACGAGGACGAGTTCTCCAGCCTGCGTCTCCAGGGCGGCGACGTGACCCGCGGCATCTATAAATGGACGGAGCAGGCCGAGGCTAAGAGCCGGATGCATCGCAGTCAGAGCTTCGACCACTCGCGACCCGAGCCCGAAACCCAGGTCGAGGACATCAACGCCATCAAAGTCCCCGGCGGCTTCCGCAGAGACCATCTCCGCCGCAACGTCAAGAGCCCGCCCGGCAACGTCTCCGAGGCCGAGCACGGCGTGCCCTCGCCCGGCGGCCCTGCCAACGAGCGCCTCTTCACGTCGAGCTTTCTGGAGTTTCTGTCCATCTACGGCCACTTTGCGGGCGAGGAGCTGGAGGAGGACGACGAGGCGCTCGGCCCCGATGAGTACTTTGGCGACGACTACGAAGACGATGCCGACAATGAGCGCGAGCCGATGGAAGACAGCGCGCTGCTGCCTCCAAACAAGCGCAAGCGCCGCAGAAAGACGCGCGGCGGCAGCGGCCAGAACAGCCCCACGAACGCGGCGCTGCTGCTGCTCAAGTCGTTTGTCGGCACCGGCGTCCTCTTCCTGCCCAGGGCCTACCTCAGCGGCGGCATGCTGTTTAGTAACCTCGTGCTCCTCGGGGTCGCGCTCCTGAGCTACTACTGCTTCGTGCTGCTCGTCTCGACTCGTCTCAAGATTGACGGCTCCTTTGGCGACATGGGCGGCATCCTCTACGGAAAGTGGATGCGCACCGTCATTCTCTTCTCCATTGTTCTCAGCCAGATTGGCTTCGTGGCCGCCTACATTGTCTTTACCTCGGAAAATCTGCAGGCCTTCATCAAGGCCGTCTCGGACTGCAAAACGTCCATCAGCATCCCGTATCTCATCCTCATGCAGATGGTCATTTTCCTGCCCTTTTCCCTGCTTCGCGACATTGGCAAGCTCGGATTCACGGCGCTCATTGCCGATGCTTTCATCCTCATCGGCCTCGGGTATCTCTTTTACTACGACGTGCTGACGCTGGCCACCGACGGCCTCGCCGACATCATCATGTTCAACAAGCGCGACTGGACGCTCTTCATCGGCACCGCCATCTTTACCTTTGAGGGCATCGGCCTCATCATTCCCATCCAGGAGTCGATGAAGCACCCCGAAAAGTTTCCGCGCGTCCTCTTCCTCGTCATGATCATCATCACCGTCCTCTTCACCACCATGGGGGCCTTTTCCTACGCCGCCTACGGCTCCAAGACGGAGACGGTCGTGCTCCTCAACCTGCCCCAGGACAACAAGTTTGTCAACACGGTGCAGCTGCTGTACTCGGTCGCCATCCTGCTCTCGACGCCGCTGCAAATCTTTCCGGCCATCCGCATCGTCGAGACGGAGCTGTTTACGCGCAGCGGCAAGTACAACCCGTACATCAAGTGGCAGAAGAATGTGTTTCGCTTCTTTGTCGTCATGCTCTGCGCGGGCATTGCCTGGGGCGGCGCCGACAACCTCGACAAGTTTGTCGCCCTGGTCGGCAACTTTGCCTGCATCCCGCTCGTCTTTCTCTATCCTGTAAGTCAGCATATAACAAGTATATAAAAAGGCTCGGCCATGCTAACCATGTGATTATAGCCTCTGCTCCATTACAGGGCCGTTGCCCGAAGCCGTCTGTGGAAGTACTCGGACATTGCCCTCTGCATCTTTGGCTTCTGCGCCATGGCCTACACCACGTCGATGACCGTTTTGAACTGGGCCAACTCGCAGCCCAAGGCGCCTGGCTACTGCGAAAGACGCGGTCTCGGAGTCGACGCCTGGTAAATTACAAGGCCTCTTGACCGGCTGAGTCTGCCTCTGATTCAACCGCACATGTCTATTTTCTTTCTTCGTCTTCAACTGCCATTCATCTAGCATTGTCAGGGGTTTAGGTTCATTTTTCATAGTTGATTCTTTGCATTGCTTTCATATTCTCTCGTTTTCTTCCGGTCTACACTTCTTTGCCTGTCCCTTTCGGTGTTTGTTGCACTTTATCAAGTTGTTAGAGAAGAGTTCGTTTTGGATGCTCATGTGTACCGCTGCACAGCGCGTGGCAACAAGATGTAAACCGACGAGGCCGAGAGCTTCGCCAATAGAGTGCTGTCTTGTCAGATTGCGTTTCCTCTTTTATTTCTCTATATTGACATATCAGCTAGATGGTATGCACACATTGTTCAACATTATTAAAGCTGCACGTGCCTATTGAAGATCGAGCCTCAAGTGAATGGACCGTATTGGCAGATCATCGAGCTATATCGGAGAGCATTCGTGAGAGCATGTAGTGTATTAAATGGTGTCTGGGAGAGCGCGATGGTCAATTTGGCAGCTTGCGTGCAAGCACAAATGGCAGCGTTTAAATATGCGACGTGGGCAGCTTGGCAGCGTCGTTCTCGTCGCAAGACTTGCTTTAAAATCATGGCCTGTATTCTCCATCCGCACAAGACACACATAACCGGTCGTCATTCAACCAGCACGCGGCGCGGCGACATTCATGTGCGCCCAAAGAACGGCATTCCCTGTGCAGTGCCGCGGCTGCGAGCGGCTGTAGCGGCGCTGCGCCATCAAACAGCTGCACAGGATGGCGACCAGTTTCGGGGTCGAGGTTTGGAATGGGGCCGTTCGAGGTACCTGATTAAAAGACACGGCTTCCACGTCGTCTCCTGTTTATGAATTGCTTGGCAGCTCACTTGTCATCTTGAGTAGCCGTCACTTCCACGTCGCCAGACCACTTCTGCACCGTGCCCCTCAGCACGTCATTTTATGATGGAAAGTGACAGGCTGCAGTGTAGCGGCATGAGTCTTCCATCCTTGTTGAGCTGGTGGTGGGTGTGACAAGGTGTCGGAGAGGCCGTGTAAGCTGTCAGCTGCGCACCTTGCATCTTTTCGGGCGCTCGACGTTGAACCTAAACAGTCCTGCTTCGCTCTATTGTTCTCTGTTATTGATTTTATGATTTTTTTTTCTCTGAAGTAGTTAATGATCACATGCATTCGTCGTCAAGATGAGATCAAAACTTGTCGCGTTTATTTGCGGTGTCGCTGCAGCCGCCGACGCAGCCACCACCCACGCCACTAATATCAAGCTGCTCTCTGGCGGTACGATTGTCGCCTTTGATTCAAACACGGAGTCTCTCGACATCATTCGCAATGGGTCCGTCCTGATCCGAGGCGACCGCATCGCGGCGGTCAGCGCCATCGCCCGACCAGCTGGCCTGCCCGACGGCACAGAAGTAATCGACGTCACCGGCCAGATCGTCACGCCCGGCTTCGTGGACACGCACCGCCACGGCTGGCAGACGGCGCTGAAGACGCTGGGCTCCAACACCAGCCTGGCCGAGTACTTTGGCCGCTACGGCAAGTTTGCGGCGGCGGACAAGTACGGGCCCGAGGATGTCTACCTGGGCCAGCTCGCGGGCCTGCACGAGGCCGTCAACGCCGGCGTCACGACCACTCTGGACCATGCGCACCATACCTGGTCCAACGCGACAGCCTACGCCGGCTTGAATGCGTCCATCGAAAGCGGCGCTCGTGTCTTTTGGGCCTATGCATTTCACAACATTTCTTCCCTCAACTATACCGTGGCCGATCAGGTGCCCAACTTTCGCGAGATTGCAGGCAGTGAGCTCTTCAAGAACTCTGCGGTAGAGCTCGGTATCGCGTATGACGCCTGGGGTAAAGATGATGATGAGAGTCGGCAGGTGGCGCAGCTCGCGCGCGAGCACAACGTCTCCGTCGTCACGACGCACTGTCTTGCGGTGTCTGGGGCATATTCAACCAGCCACGCGATCTGGATGTATACGGAATCTTAAACGGCAGCATCCCCGTCGTCTTTTCTCATGCCAGCCTGCTCACCGCCGATGATGCTCAGCTGCTGCGGGCCAGAAATCAGTTCATCTCCGTCACGCCCGAGTCGGAGATGCACTACGGCCACACCCATCCGCACTCGCACTTGATCCTGGACCAGGCCTCCATTGGAGTCGACACGCACTTTACCTACTCCACAGACATTCTGACCCAAGCTCGCTTCTGGCTGCAAAGTGTTCGACGCCACCTGTTTACCAATGTTGTCAACGAGTGGCGCGTTCCCACCGTGACCCCGATGAGCGTCAGTCAGGCATTCCTGCTGGCTACTCGAAATGGCGGCCTGGCTCTGCGCCGCAAAGACTTGGGCGTCATTGAGGCTGGTGCCAAGGCCGACATTGTGGTGTGGGATGCTCGGCAGTCACCGTCCTTGCTCGGGTGGCGGGATCCCGTCGCCGCGGTGCTTTTGCATGCGAGCGTAGCGGATGTACTTCATGTGCTCGTTGATGGTCAGTTTCGAAAGAGGGATGGGAGGCTGGTAGCTCCGGACTATGAGAATCTTCATGCAAAATTCCAGGCTGGTGCCGACAAGATTCAGGATAAATGGATGCAGACACCGTACCCTGAGCTGGATGGTCAGTTCATGAGCGGCTGGGACTTTGAAGCGCCCAAGTTTGTCGACGTAGTCCGAGGCGTGGGGAATGGCTACACTGGCCCATTCTTGGACTGATACTTTTGCTTTCACTATGAGCCATCTTGAGACGGTATAGCCAACAACCTATCCTTGAAAGAACTGTTATGAATCAGTTCACCTGGGCATCATCTCCAAGGGCGATGGATTTCTTTTCAACATGGCTATTGGCGCTGTGGGCACGAGCAAAGAGGCTCCAGAATGGCTTGTTTATAAATCAGGCTTTCCAATAACATGCTTACGCCAACTATTAACAGAATCAAGTTTGTCTCATACCATACAATAAAAATCCTCTCTCTTCTACTCCCTGTATTAACATTTCAATGCACCCAAGCGCTGCCAGATGATCGTCGTCCCTTTTCGTACAGCCACTTGCTGTTCAAGCCCACGCTCGTGCGCTTGCCCGCCGGACTTGGCGAACTTGGGTCCCCCAGGAGATTCATCGACGTGCTCGCCGAGAATGGGCTTCCTGACGATGATCTGCGGTCGTTGACGCCCCCTCCAAACAGGCTGCTGCTGCTCTTGGGTAGCAGCGGGCTCTCCACGGGCGGCGAGAACGGCGAGCCGCCGCCGCCGCCGCCGGTCGTTGAGTTCTGAAAAGGGCTGCCACGGCCTGACAGCGGCGAGTTTGTGTAGCTGCCGCGGCTGCCGACGGAGCCCGCGACGGAAGGGGTGCGCGAGTACCGCGGCGGCGTGCTGAACGCGAGGTCATTGCTGGGTGACGAGGCGGGCGGCGCCGGCGCGAGGCCGAGCAGCTTGCGCTGGGCGTCTGTCAGCGGAATGTCCGTCATCTCGTCGCGGGCGCGAAAGAGCGGCATGCAGGCGAGTGCCACCTGCACAAGTGGCGTGAGCTGGACGACGGTCCAGGCCCAGCTAACGTATAGTCGAATCGCAGGAGAGACGCTGTTTTGACCGACAACACGTTAGAGCTTTGAAATGAGTGAGAAGTGAGAGGAGGGAGAGGGAAAGCGCCGCACCTTGTTGGGCCGATGTACATCTTGACGAGGAGCTGAATCGTCCAGAAACAGAGCAGGGCAATCACGTTGTAGGCTATGCGGCGGACATTCTTTTCGGAAAAGGTCGTCGCCTCGCGGCGGCGGGTGATTTCGTTGAGACGAGGATGGCGCCAGGTGCCGGGGCTGTCTGTCACCGAGACCGGGGCACCCTTGACGGGCGTCGACCTTGTCGGTGTCGACATGTTTGTGGTGTGCGTCGTGCTGGAGGTTGTGAACGTCTAGAAAGAAGCAAATTGTCGAGTTGCCGCTTTTGGCTCTGCGTGTGGCTTCGTGAGGTTCGGGAATTTCGTAATATTTCCAAACAGGAAGTCGGCCGTTGAGAGTAGAGGTCAGCTGCTTGTTAGTATTGTCGTTATCAAGGCCGAAGCCTGTGTGGTTGATCCGTTGCCCCCCAGATGCTGTTGATGTTGTTGATGCTAAAGTTGGTCGCTAGAGCGCTGGTGCTAGGCCAGCAAAACACAACACTGCATTGAGGTAGCTTGGGCGGTGGAGCGCACCGGCCAGCCACGTCGTGACTTCAGCTATGGGAGCTTCTTGAAAGAGCAAAGCAGCTTGTAAAAATCGCAGGAAAATGATATTTATCGTCGTCGAGAGTTGAAAATAAAGATTGCATGCTTTTCACCTTTAAATCGCCTTGAACGACTGGATTATACGCCATAGTTCAAGCACTCTGTCGCAGAAGCTTTCAGCCACACAATTGTGCTCCGCCACACACTAGCCACATCCCTTGACACTCGCGCGCCCGTTGCGCAACCTCATCAGGCCAGAGCATTTCCCACGAACTTGTTCCATTATTACACTCCTGTCGCTTCCACCATCCATTGAGCGCTGCCACATCACGGCCCCGTTGGCATCGCCTCGCCATCTACCCCGAATCACTATTTCCCTCTTCACCCTCTCGATAATGTTCTTTTGAGCTCTACCAGTCCTGCACGCATCCAATTAAAGTTCAATCCGCGACCCATCGCGAGACAACGCGCGATGGCTGCCTCGCCCACCTCTGTCGCCGCCACGTCGGAAATCGACCACCCGAGCTCCCCCGCCGCACCCGAGGGCAAGTCTTTTGTCTCGCGCCCCGGCAGCGATGATGAAGATGTCGGTGACGACACGCAGGTGACAGAGAAGGCCGGCCGCAAGGGAGGCCGATCCTCGCAGCGTGATGCTGCTGTGCAGCAAATCGGCAAGATTCGCCATCTCAAGAAAGAAGACGGCGAGCCCCTGTGGCGTGTTGATATTCAATACGACTTCCTCAAGGCCGTGTTCGACAATGAAGCCAAGGTCTTTACCAACTCGTACGATTCGACAGTTGGCAAGCAGAACTTTGCCGACCTCTACATTGATACTATGGCGCGCAGCAGCAAGACTAGCAAGGTTTTGCGCGACAAGCTGCTCAATGATAGAGAGGCTGCCAAGGGCATGGCCATGGTCTGCCTACTGGTCAACGTCGGCAGAATGAACACTACACTCAACTGTAAGCTCCGTCAACTAGTTCGTGCCGGCTGGCGGTATCGCTAACTTGCGCAGTCTTTCCCGAAATGAGAGCTCAGCTGCGCACATATCACGCCATTCCCTCCCTCCAGGCGCACCAAGACGCCCACGCATACAAGCAACTGCAAGATGCTCCGCGTCTAAAGTCGATCCTCAAAGGCGGAGCAGAAGACCGCGAGGAGCCGAGCACGCTGCAAAAGCTCAAGGAAATCGAAGTCTCTCCGCGAACGAACCCTGTCAACCTCATCTTCATCATGTGCAATGCCGCAAGAAAGGTTGCCGATCTACACTTTCCCGACGGCAATGAGTTCCATGACCTCATCATGAAGACACAATACAGCAGCCCGTCTCGGGCCATCGCTTTTCTGTGGCTCATGTGGTTCCACCTTGAATCAGATTTCACGGAAGAGGGCTGTGAGGAGAACCCATTTGGTAAAGGCGTTGACTATGATGTTGGTGTCGCCAACCAAGGCGTTCCTCGTTTGGAGCTCTTGACGGAAGAAGAAAAGGCTCTTGAGAATGTCGATACGGAAACCGAGATAGAATTTGGCAGAGAAAAGCAGCGCACCAGAGCCAAGATTCTAGAGATGGATCAAGCCTTCATCAACGACAGAGACACAAAACGCGGCAAAGCACGAGTATCGCTCAATGAAGAAGGCCCTGCCATCTTGCCGCGCATCCGCCCGTCCAAGCACGAGTCGGACATGGATAGCACCCGATCCACACCGCCGCCACAGGGAGGCAGGGGCAGAGGTGGCGGCGGCGGCGGTAGGAGAAGCGCAGCCCTCAAGTACCAGATCTTTGAGGGATCGTCCCCGGCACGCCAAGGCTCTGAAGGGGTCATTTCACGCAAACCTCGCCCACCTACCGCACACCAACTAGCCGTCGAGCGTAACCGAAGCCAGCGCGTCGAATATATTCTGGACAAGGGCCTTCGCAGAGAACAGAGAAAGAGTCGCAAGCTGCGCCGTCGCGAAGGCGCCATCATCAGAGCGTACAAGCGCATCCATGCCGCGGAAGCCCCAGGCGACGAGAGCGACAGCGATAGCAACCCACCTCGAAACTTGCGTGGAAGTGCAAATTTGATTTTTCGTGAAACGGGCATGGGCGGCCTCTGTCAGCTCTCTACTGAGCTTGATGACTTTGGTGAAGAGGTCCACACGTACGCTGCGGCATTCCGACGCTCCCAGCGAAGACTTGTTCGCTGGCTGGGCAGCGACCAGGGTGTGGTTGCCCCCATCAAGAAGTTCAATCCCAATGCCGTGGAAAAGAATGGTGACGGAGACGATCCCAATGGCTACGATGATCCTAACGGAGACATCGGCATGGACGATATGGACCTGGACGATGGAGACGGCGACGGCGACGGCGACGGAGACGAAACTGCCATGGTGGATGGGGCGGAGCAGACTATACTGGCCGATGACGAAGCGGATCGCACCGAAATGATGGGCGACTCGGACATGGACTGAGAAAACGGCGGTGCTTACTGGGTGTATGTGATTTTATTCTTCACGTGTAAATTGTAACGATAGGCTGGAGAGGGGGACGAGCTGGTCTTTTGTCTAGGGATGGAGTTGCAGGGAAATCTGGGACATGGTATTGTTTGCGCTGGCTATTCGTGCATTTTCGATGGCATTCCAAAAGAGTTATTTCATTGATATTTTTTGTAAATCTGATAGACTCGGTCTTGACTGTGGTGCCCTGTCTCATTAATTAGAATTTTCAAATTGACCAAATGATGGCAAGCATCCACAACTCTCACATTTCATCGTTTTTTTTTTTTTCATAGAAACGAATTGGCGCCAATGGAAAGAAAAATGCTCGTCAACATGAAGTCAAAACCGAACACGAATAAGCGACCGATGATCCGGTTCGGGGTCCTCGAGCCCGAGCCGGATATTGCTGCCAATTTCCGGGCGGTGGCCCTCGGCAAAATCTCTCAGGAGTAGCTATCCGGCACTAATAAGCCAAGCACGGGTTCCCGCGATTGCAATCAAAAGTTTGAATTGCCCAATTCATTCAATTCATTCTGGCTTTTATACTTGCCCCTGGGTCTTTCAGTACTGATTTACTCGTGTACTTTTGCGATTGAGGAATATGCCTTCGAAATCGCAAAAGAAGAATGCGGCCGCCGCCCGCGCCAACGGCGGTGGTGGCATCGGCCGCCTCCTGGCCATCCTTGGCTTCCTGACGGCGCTGCTCGCCTCGGTCGTCTACGTCGCCGAGCAGAACCTCGACAAGTTTTACGTCTTTGAGCTGGACCACCTGCAGGACCTGGCGAAGCGCAGCGTCGACCGCCACGGCGACGACACGCGCGCCGCCGTCAAGTATATCGTCGACGAGCTGAGCGCCAAGCTGCCGGCACACGTCAACGTCGAGGAGGACTGGGTGTTTAACAATGCGGGCGGTGCCATGGGGGCCATGTACATTATCCACGCCAGCATCACAGAGTACCTCATCATTTTCGGTACGTTTCTGCCAATACCACGCACGTAGACCTGTCGCAACCCAACTAACCGCGCTACATTGCAGGCACTGCTGTCGGGACCGAGGGCCACACCGGTCGCCACACGGCCGACGACTACTTCCACATCCTCTCGGGCACGCAAATGGCCTACGTGCCCGGCGAGTACGAGCCCGAGGTGTACCCGGCCGGCAGCGTTCACCACCTGCGCCGCGGCGAGGTCAAGCAGTACAAGATGCCCGAGAGCTGCTTCGCCTTGGAGTACGCCCGCGGCTGGATCCCGCCCATGCTCTTCTTTGGCTTCGCCGACGGCCTGTCCAGCACGCTCGACTTTCCGACGCTCTGGAAGACGACGTACATTACCGGCAAGCTGATGATTGGTCAGCTTCTCCGCGCCAAGTTCTAAAGCAGAATGCTCATGTTTCTGTTGGATTTTGCAAAGGAGAAGAAGTGACTTGTTTTGCGAAAATGTATAGAAAAATGGGGGTATCGGAAAATTATATGTACCAAAAGCAGATGTATAACATGTGTTAATGGAGGGTATTGACAGCCCTTGACGCTGTGAGGGCTCGATTTCTGGTGTAAGGATAGTCACGGCATAGTATAGACTAATTGATGCGAGTTGCTCGTGGTTGCGTGTATGATGCCATGAAGTGGTACTCTTGACCATGCTGTCGTTCTCGACGAGCATTCTTGGCTTCCGGCGCATGTACCCGACGGAGCAAGGATCATGAATTGAGTTTTGGCTTCTTGGCCACTAGACTCCAACTGACCGTCCGACTTTTGACTTGCTTGGCAATTTGTGCCTGGGACAAGGCGCCTTGGGGGAAGAGTTACTACGAGAGATAGGTCGGGTGTTACATTCGTCACGCGCAGCTGAAGCCTCGGGTTCTTCTTGGCAAGAGGAAATGAAACTGGGGAGCTTTTTGGGGTTTGTCGTGTCGCCCACCACAATTTTCAATTTATAACGTAAAAATTAAATTGAACAGCCTTGACGCGGCTGTGTCGCTGGCGACTGTGGGGGAGATGCCCTCGCCAAGCGTGGCTCGCCCTTGGCGAGACGCGCCAAGTGCCGCCGTCGTGAGGCCTGCTGGAGAATCGAGGCGCACGAGACTCGGGGGATGGGGGCTTCCTCTAGGCTTGCGGAATGTTCTTTACCACGTGCTGCCTAGCCGTTGTTGCTCCATTCTCCTGTGTCGAGCGACGCCCCGTTCACTTGGGCCAAGGTGGCTGCGAGAGGCCTCTGCGGGGTTGGTAGGCTGGCGTGGAAGCGTTCCGTTATTTACAAGGTCGTGGCAAGGTTCGGAGTGTTGAACGCAATTGCCAGACACTCCCGTAGTCAAGATCCAGTCAGTTAGGAGGACCAAGCTGCGCCATCGCGATCTATATTGCCCGCAAGAGAGATGATGCCGTCTACATGAGCAGGAGAAGAACCAATCTAGGTAAAATACAAGCAAAATTGGCGGCTCAGAAACCAAAAGTAATCCTTCTTTTGTCCCAGTACAAACTACCGGTCCCAAATATAGATCACAACGGCAAAAGAAGCACCATGCACAGTCGAAGATCCTCAGCCACAGCGATGATTGTTGGATGTATTTACGTTTTCTCACAAGTGACAGCACATGCCGGCAGTACAAGTAACGTAATAGATCACCCACGATAGCTCAATGAAGAAGGTCGCGTTTTCGTGGCACAGCCTCCCCCAATCGAGTCTGGCCCTGCTAGCGCCAAAAGTTAAAACACCAACTCTAAGATTGCATCTCCCCAGAATATAGTGGATTCTTAACGGGCGTTTGCTAGTTAGTTGTTCTTTTAGTGGCGTTTTCGGTCGCATAATCCCTTGTCGAGTTGTCTCGTCGAGGTTGGAACGTTGCTGCTGCAGCGGAAACGGTCAAGCTTCTCTCCTATCTTCTGAAGATGCAGTAATCTTTTGATGCAGCTTGCTTACAGTGCATGCAGCAAGGCAGAAATCAAGTGGCCCTGCTGCAAGTCGCCTCGTCTAGACTCCCGCCGTGTCGGAATGGCCTCGACTTACATACACACAACCAGTATACCCTGCTCGAGTCTTGCTCATGTGTGCCTCTTTCTTCGGCCATTACAAGTGAAGACTGTCATGCCCTTTGTGCCGACGCAAACCACAAGGACAACGCCTCGTCCGGTCTTGGCTCAGAAGGCCAGGGAAAAAAAAAATTCGTCGCGGTCGACCCTAGTTCTGCCCAGCCCTTGGCGTTGACATTTCAGCCTCCAATAACACCATCGTCATGTCGCAGTACGATAGTGTTCTTGGCTTCACCCCGCACCAGCCAATCCCAGCGAGTAAGGATTCTTTCCGCATGCCGCGCGAGATAACGCACAGCTGCGGCAGGCCAGGACTCGCGCACTACCCTCAAGATCCCCCTCCCCTGCTGTGTACCGTTCAGCCCCAGGAGGGGGAAAAGACAGAGTCCCAGTTTCCGAGTCAGAGACTTTGATCAACCCCGGACTGTCTTATAAAGACACTTGCACCCGCCAAGTCTCTTGCCGTGATGTTTACTGCTCTTTGACTCTTCAACTCTGTCATTGGCAGCACATTGGGTTTTGGGAAAAAGAGAAACAAGACACATAATGCCGGCTGGTGATACCCTCGCCGACCCCATTGTGGGCGCGGAACTTCGTGCCGAGGCGCAAGACGAGCGCAAAAACTCCCTCGTCGTCGCTGCCGAGAAAGATGCTGCCAATGCTAGGCATCCTGGCGCCGCCATCACCTCCCAAGCAGATGGTGATTTGCTCGACGAAGACTTCCCCTCGCCCACCACCGAGGAGCTGATGACTCTTCGCCGTGTTTCCAACAAGATTCCCGCCAAGCTCTTTACCATTGCCTTTATCGAACTCTGCGAGCGCTTCTCCTACTATGGTTCCACAGTCGTGTGTAAGTCCCATCGTCCCCAGCTTCTCTTCTCACACACGCACGACGGCAATGGCTGACCTGCACGCACAGTCACAAACTTTATCCAGCAGAGCCTCCCGCCGGGCTCGACCACCGGCGCGTCCACCGACCAGCCCGGCGCCCTGGGCATGGGCCAGCGCGCCTCCACCGGCATCACGACCTTTAACCAGTTCTGGCAGTACTGCATGCCGCTGCTCGGCGCCTACGTGGCCGACGCGCACTGGGGCCGCTACAAGACCATCACCGCCGCCCTCGGTGTCAACCTGCTCGGCCACGGCATCCTGATCCTCTCGGCCATTCCCCCCATCATCGTCAACCCGCAGGCCGCTCTCGCGTGCCTGATCCTCGCCATCCTCGTCATCGGCTTCGGCACCGGCGGCTTCAAGCCCAACATTTCCTGCCTCATTGTCGAGCAGCTCGGCGACCAGCGCCTCTTTGTCAAGACGGACGCCAAGACGGGCGAGCGCGTCATTGTCGACCCGGCCGTCACGACGGAAAAGATTTACATGTGGTTCTACTTCTTCATCAACGTCGGCGCCCTCGTCGGCCAAATCACAATGGTCTACGCCGAGCAGTACGTCGGCTTCTACCTCTCCTTCACGCTGCCCACCGTCATGCTCGCCCTCTGCCCGGCCGTCATGTTCTGGGGCCGCAAGCGCTACGTGCGCCGCGCGCCCGACGGCTCCGTGCTCATCCCCGCGCTCAAGACCTTTTTCCTGGCGCAGCGCGGCCGCTGGTCGATCAACCCGTGGGCGACGTGGCGCAACATGCACGACGGCACCTTTTGGGACGCGGTCAAGCCGTCGAGATTCACAGAGGAGAGCCGTCCCAAGTGGATGACGTTTGACGATGCCTGGGTCGACGAGCTGCGTCGTGGATTCAGTGCGTGCGCCGTCTTTTGCTGGTACCCCATCTTCTGGCTCTGCTACAACCAAAGTAAGTTTCCTCCGTCAAACCGATTTCACCCTACTTCTTTCGTGTCCATCAGCTAACAAGACAAAGTCAACAACAACCTCGTCTCGCAGGCTGCCGTCCTCCAGCGCCACGGCGTCCCCAACGACATCCTCTCCAACCTCAACCCCTTTGCCCTGCTCATCTTCATCCCGCTCAACGACTTCCTCATCTACCCGGCCTTGCGCAAAGCTGGCGTGCGCCTGACGCCCATTCGCAAAATCACCGCCGGCTTCTTCGTCGGCGCCGCCGCCATGGTCTGGGCCGCCGTCGTGCAGCACTTCATCTACCAGCGCTCCGTCTGCGGCAACATGGCCTCCAAGACGATGCCCGACCCCGTCACCGGCGAGACGATCAAGTGCCCGCCCGTCGACATCAACGTCTGGGCCCAGACGGGCTCCTACGTGCTCATCGCTCTCGCCGAGGTCTTTGCCTCCATCACCTCGCTCGAGTACGCCTACTCCAAGGCCCCCAAGAACATGCGCAGCATGGTCCAGGCCGTCGCCCTCTTCATGACGGCGTTTGCCGCCGCCATCGGCCAAGCCTTTACCGGGCTGTCGACGGATCCCCTGCTGGTATGGAACTACGCCATCGTGGCAATTTTGGCGGCCATTGCCGGTACCTGCTTCTACTTCCAGTTCAGGGACCTGGACATTCACGAGGATGACCTGAATGCGCTCCCCGAAGGCCAGATGGTCAAAAACGTCAGCGACGAGAAGATTGTGCAGCTGGATCAAAAGAGCACAAACTAAATTGTTTGCAACGGACCATGTATCATAGTATGGTTATATCTATTATATCTGAAGCTCATCTACCAAGTCTTTATAAAGAGTATTTATGAATCTACATCATAAATAGTGTCTGCCTCGCTAAATTGTGTAAGACCGCCGATGTGAGAGCAGCCATCCGTGGGAATCCGCAATCCTGCACGGGTCTGCAGGACGTCCTCCGTCACTCCTTGATTGTCAAATGCGAGAATCCGTGTTTGACGTGATACTGTTAACTCTTGTCATGTGTCTTGAAAGATATCATATTGAACAATATTAACTTGTCTCTATCTTGTTTACCATCAAATCTCCCCAAATAGCTTGCTGGTTCACTTCTGGATACTCGACTGAATAAAAAAGGGTTGCAATACGGGGGCTTCCTGATATACATTGCATTTCAATCCATGTTGAAAAAAGACAGAGAGCCATCATACTGTCAACCATCGAAGAAGCGTAATGACGGCGATAGCAGTGCTAATAAACATGTCGCATTTTGCTGGATATGCTTCGATGGTGTGGGATTCTCTCCAGGAGTCCAAGCTTCGACGTTCGACATCAAGTCTGATACACAGAGTACCAATGTGATACTAATAATAGAAATGTACATGGTCATTTTTTTTGCTCAGCTTCAATCGCTTGTAGCTAAAACATTTGGCGCCAGCCGCCTCAATATCATGCTCGTCGCCTCTATGAGCGAGGTTTTGTTGATTAAGATTGTACCATTTTCTTGGTTTTTTCCCGTGTTCATGTAGACAGGACGCAGGCGCGTCATTTTTTATAGTGCATTCCGCCACCTAAACCGCATTTTGTGCCAATTCCCAAAACTCCGTAAAGCAATTCATCAGTTTCTTTTCGACATGAACATGTTGCTGTGACAGTTCAAGTAATCATTATTTTTGCGCATGACCACATCATGCCAGCCATTGCTCTTCGTCTCGTTTCAGCCCTCGCATAACAAGGCCGTCTTCGTCGTCGGAATCGGAATCGTGGTCGTCATTCAGCCGCAGCTGCTCGACTGATACAGTCGCGTACTGCAACTTTTCGTCACCGCCATCCGTTTCGTCATCCTCGAGCATCCACGTCAAGCCGTTCGCTTCTTCCTCAAGAGGAAACATCTCGCGCGCGTACTCTTCGAGGCCACGGGGGCCTTCCCACAACTCCAGAGCCTCGGCGGGACAGTTGGCTTCGAGCCTGGCGCAGCCAAAGTATGGGGGTTGCTTCTTGGGGTCTTTTTCGTCGGGGCTAAAGAGCTTCTCCAAAGCTTCCAGCTGCTCTCTATAGCCTGCTGGAATGCGAACTTTGATATCGATAGGGCCGCGGACGTAGCGAACAGGACGACCGACGCCGCGAGAGAAGAGCTCGCAAGCCTCCTTGGGCGTCAGGTACTCGTAGGCGAGGGCAATGCGCTCGTTGCGCCACTTGGAAACGCCATCCTTGAAGAGCTGCAGAATCGCAGGGCCGACATCGTGCTCAGCGTCAAGCCAGGGTAGCTTTGCATCCTCGTGGAAAGGCGCCTGCCATACAAAAGAGCCATCATCTTGCACCTCGGTACAGAAGAGGGGATAGAGCAGAGAGGTGAAGTTGTTATTGTAAATGCCAGTGTAGACAAAGGTAGCGGGGAGGTCAAGTTGGCGGACGTAATCCTCTACCTTGTGTTTGGCGGCCCAGAGGGGAAGAGATGGCCAGTTTTTGTTGTATGCAGCGTGGTCGGGCATGGACGAGTAAATGTAGTGTTGCACACCGGCCTTTTTGGCCGCATCGGCAAGAGCTTTTCCGATGGCAATTTCGTCGCCGTAGAAAGTTGTGTTGATAAAGGCGAGCTGGGCGCCGCGGAAGAGATTGTTGATGAGGTCGTGGTTTACACCAACGCCCGAAAGAGGACCGTTTTGAGTGACATCCTTGTTGGCTTCGGTAGGCTGGTGTCTGGTGTAGAGCTCGCCAACTACGCAGGTAACGTTTGGATTTGTCGCAACCTCTGTGGCAATCACGCCTTCTTTGTTGCGCAGCTGGGCTCGAACATGGTAGCCAACGGCGGTTGCGACACGGATCAGTGACGCAGCCTGGCGGCCGCTGGCGTTTATAACAGCGATGGTCTTGTCGGGGTTCGACATGAAGCGCTTGGGTGGGCGAAAGGTTAGAGAATTATTTCGAGACCCAGCTAGGGGAGAGGATTCCGAGTAGGAAGATCTCGAGTGTTTGTGTTGTTTGCGGTAGAAAGGAGGCTGCTCTGCCGCGTTGATGCGGATGGGGATGCTGGCCGACATTGGATTAAATTGGGTGGGCATTGTCGCAGTGGGTGCCCGAAGAGGTAGTACAAGGCAAAACGGCGAGGTGGTGAGGTGGGCTGGTCGAGATCCAGAGGCTGCGAAAAAGGCCGTATAGGGCACGCCAGAAAGGTCAGAAGCGGAGGAGGTGAGAAGAGTCGAGAAAGCCTGTCGACGAGCGCAAGCAAGGCGGGAGGCGCAAGAGAGAGATCCGTCAACGGTTCAAGGTGGGGGTTACCAGCGTGCAACCAGGGCTCGCGTCTCAGGCCATGTGCTACTAGAGAGCACGAGGAGGGAGAGATGGAGGAGAGGCGAGAAGAGAGTACGTAAAAAAAGCTGTACGACAGTGGGCCAGATGCAGCGGGCGGGCGAGCAGAGTTGGGCCAGCGACGGAGCTGACCTGGCAGGGCGGAAGAAGGGCCGGCGGCAAGACGCGGGTCTGCAGAACTAGCAATTCTGCCAAAGCCAGACGAGTCGAGAATAGCGGGCTGCAGGTCCAGCTGGTCAAGTGGTGTCTTGCGGTGGTGTATAGTCTGGATTTAGTGTATGGCACTCTGGCGGGGCAACAAGTGGACAAGACAGATGAGGTGGGCGACTGGCGAAGAGGATGATGGAAAGAAGACGAGACGTTCGAGGCGGTTGGCGCGGCGCAATGAGCCAGGGAGAGTCGCGTGGTATATTATTCGGTTTGGGGCAGCTGGCGAACAATGAACAAAGGCCGGTTGAGCGTTCCGGACCGTCGCGGTAAAATAGGCCGAAACGAGATTTGACCTTGAGAGTACGCGGAAAGCTTGAATCGGAATGGGACGGGGGGCGTAAGAGCGATACCGGGGGCGTGGTCGTGGTGTCTAGGAAGTCGTTGAACAGGCGCGGTTTCGAAAGGTACGGAGGAAAAAGTGATGTACAATGTTGACGGTGGTTGAAAGAGAAAGAAACGAGCAACGAGCAAAATCGACAATCAGTACGGAGCACAGTAATTCAAGACGGAGCTGGGTCTTGCGACAGCAGCTCAATATGAAGAAAAGGCTTATCGCTGATGGCGGGGAGGTACGGCTGATAAGCAGAACCTTGTCGGAGTTGCGCCTTGGTCCTGGGGCTGGCGAACGAGGGCAGGTTTCGCAAGAGGCGGGTAGGATAGATGCGTGATGATGAGTGATTGCGTTTTCTCTGCTTCAGAGAATTTCGCAATTTTCAATGAGAAGGAGGAGAAAGCTGACGCCGTTTGTAGTTGGTAAAGGTGACTGTGTTGAGGAAGGAGCGACCGACAGATGCAAACGCAGGCTCTGTTGCCAACTGCTTGATAAGACTCACTGGTCACATTAACAGTAATCTATCTAGGTATCCACGTTCTTGTCTGTGACCAGTACGTCGAAACACAGCAATATGCCATCGAGTCAGAAAACATCATTCGCCGCCTCGTCAGCCCTTGTACATTAGACGAAACCTGCTCGACGATACGCAAGAGATTCGCCGGCGCATTCACGGTGGCATGCCCTGCGACACCCACCACCCACACCTACCCCATTCGAGGCACCGCCACGAGGACCTGCGCACTGGGGAGCGCCAGCCCGCCGGCGCCACTTATCATCCTAGGTGCGCGCGTGAGCCTGCTCAAATTTTTCGTGCTCCAGTTTCCAGCGACCGAGTCTATTTTAGACTGGAGCCATTTGGGGCTACCGTTATCAGTTTGGCGAGCTAGTCCAAGCCAGAATGAGGGGACGGGCGCCGCGGAGATGGGGCTCGATGGTCGGCAGGACACTGGTTGACTGGCACAGCCTGACAACAGACCAGGAAAAAGTCTGATAACGAAAAACTGCCCATTCCAGTATAGCCTGAATCGGCCTTGATCGCAAGTCTCTCTACGTACCTCAATCCGGGTTGCCGTCAAGCAGTGGTGATGCAATCTGAGCAGCACGCGGTTCATTCGCCTCATCATCTCATCGAATAAAACACCAGAAAAGTATAGACGCTATTTACAATCGGGGATTGAACCGTGCCTTACGGTCACTTGTTCAAATGCTGTGTTGTTAGTTCATACGCTGACAGTGCTTAAACTAAACTCTGCGACAGCGCCCTTTTAGTCAACCGCGAAACATGGAGACGAAAACGGCTTTCCTCATAGTGAACAGCTTAAGCAACCATACAGCCACCAAAACGATAATCGTCATCATCGACACTCGCCCACTGTATCGCGCGGTTCTCCATCTTTTAGCCAAGAAGACTGTCGACAAGGTGAAGCCAGCATTGGGGAAGATCAACGCTAGGCGCAAACTGTCAGCTGAAATCACCCGAATCGTACTGGCCTCACCTCACCCCACCAGATATTCTTGAGCCACCTCGGCGTCTCGACAATACCTCTGCTGACTCTGACGGAATTGCGCAATTGTCATAAACAGTGCTAGCCCGAGGAGCCATACCGTAGAAAGTCGTGAATATTTTCTAACCAGGTTGCCATGATCAAAAGCACCTCTGCAGCCACTGAGTGCGGACCGTCGACCAGAGCCTGTGCATTCCCGGTGAGTGCCACAATGATGAAGCCAACGTAGCCCTAAGTAGTGAGAAGGCCTGGCTGCAAGTAGACCTCGTCCAACTGAAGTACTCCACGATCCATTCCACGATCCATTCGCGAAAGCTCAGCTTTTTATCGTCTGATGGTTCTTGTTCTCAATCGACTGGAGCAAGTCATTCTCGGTGTTGGTGTCGGCTAGCGCGGCCGAGCCACCGCCAGTCGCTCATCAGGGCCCATGGCCACTGATAGCAGGCCCCAATTAGTTGACTTGTTGGTTGCTTAGTTGATTGAGAGCCCTCAATAAGGTAGTCTCCGCATCGTGCATGCCGATCCCCGCATTCACCGGGGAATTTTGTTTTCTTTTCTTTTTTTTCTCGCAAGCGTCGGTGAAAAATGCATCTCCGCGGGCGCCATGCTCCCCACGAGCAAATTTTGCTGCCCACTCTTCTACCCCCACAAACCATGCAGCAACTCAGAAGAAGAGAAGCAGAAAATTTCGAGTCTGTCTCTCATGAATCGGCAGTAGTGCGCACCATGGGTCCAGCGCCGATATGTGGTCATGGAGTGCCAGTGTCCATATCTGACACGTCCACTATCCAGGCAAAGAACAGTTCTCGGCAGGCTGCTCCTGGGGCATGGAAGAAGAGAAAACTTACCAAAATAGGAAGCTACGTATTCCGCCAAGTCACGAGAGCATCGTTCATTCTTTTCACGAGGTGGACAGACGGGCCCCTTGTTCGAACCATTTACCCCATCATCACGTCGACCGCGCTAATAAGCAAACACGGCGCTGCGGCATCGGAGCAACCCCACCATCCATGGTCTCTTGTTCCCAACGACCCCGCGCCATCCTCTGTCTGGGGTAGCCGGACGTGTCTTTTTGACTCGGGAATTTCCTTACTCCAATTCCTTCGGAGTATAGACGGAGTACGGAGTGCTGAACGGTAAGCTTGCGTCTTGTGCCTCTTGCAATGTCTTCCACCACATCAACCTACTCTGCCGTGCCTCACGGTAAACCCCTGCTCTCTTAAGAGCGATACCTCAGTAATGGCTCTCCCCCGCGGATCATTGCTATAGAGGGCAGGTCAAACTACCCATCCAGATTTCTGATTCCCATCTCTGTACATATCCCCTACTAAGATCCTTTTTTCTTGCTACCGATGATCCTGGTATGCTGCTATTTTTGTCGCCCTCTTGAACCAGTACTAGGGAAAAAAGTTATACAGCTTTGCCGAGATGAGCATGTCAGCTCCCTAGCTGTCGCACGCAATCCTCGTAGCTGCTCACGCGGGCAACACACCATGCCGCTACCCAGTAGACCCCAATCACCAACCCCGATTCTGATTCGCTGTAAATTAATAAATAAATAAAAACGCCCTCTTCATATACACCGTTGCTTGGCTGTAAATTGTGCGGCGCCTGCCTGCATATGCAGCTACTTGCTAGTTAGCGACCTAGCTTGCCCAAGCCCTCACACAGCATCTCAGCTTCCGTCCCCCCCATGACCATGATTACTTCGCCAGTTCCCAATTAGGAGAATACATTGCAATCTCACGGAAACCTGAATCAAACAAATCGCTTGCACATATTGTCAGACATGCATGTACAAGTCACCTGGCGGGGCAGAGGCATCACAACGGCACACGCCACCAAATTCCATGTCGTGCCTTTATTCTGTCTCGGGCCCTCGCTGTCCCGCACCTTGAGCGATGCACCCGAATCGTCTCGTTGTCCCAGAATCAAACAAAACCATTACAGCATGTGAATACACATAGGTTTGACTGTACTTTAGTTCCACGAATACATCCCTAGCATTGAGCTGAGCCTTGGACATGAAATCGACATTGCCTCTTTGTTTCGATGCGCCTCTGCAAAATCTCCCACAGCCGACGTACAGACTTGCTCCCCCAGCAGCTTTTCCCATGCATGCATTCGCCTCGGTCTCCTCTCTCCCCGCTTCTCCATGTAACTAGTTCCCCAACCTTTTTTTCTACGCTTCTACTTGTTCCCCCGCTCTCCAGATTGTGCTGCCTTGTCCCTCTTAATCTCGGCCCGACGGCAACCTCCCCCCCCCCCCCAGAATCTCCCTGTCATCGCGCAGCGGGGACCTGGAGAACAGTACATCGCACATCTTGACTTCTTTTCATGATTGCGCATCTTTCAGTCGTAAATATTCTCGTGTCGATTGGCTCGCAATGGCGTCATCCGGTAGCAAGAGCACGACCCCCCTCCCTCACTCCCCCGGGTTGCTATCTCTCCTCCAGCTGATAGCGATTTAACAGACAGCCTTATCAGAGGCTTTTGGATCGACAACTAAAAATGAGGTCCGAATACAGCCTTGTTGGCACATGCGAATATTCTCAATCAAGAGTACTGTAACTCGTAGCTCATCTGTAAATAAGCACGTGCTTTCATGTGCTTTAGTATCCGTAACGCCCCGAACGCATGTCTGCTGCGCATCACAATTCAGTCAAGGCTCCTCACCATCCAGTGCCCATGTTCATGTTGCGCGCCCAAGACTCGTCCAATCCCTGGCCAGCCCCCGCGTTTCCAGATTCGTCCCTGTTTTCCGAGAACATGTCAAGCTGTCGCTGTAGTAGTTGCCGATATCAAGATTAGCCTTCCAATCATTCTTCTTTCAGGGGATGTGCATGCCGTCATGCGGCGTTTTCGGATTTCTTTTTTTCGAGAAAACGCCTTGGCCTGCAGAAGAACGTGGAGACTTACCCAGTCAATACCATCGCCCATCCAGGACGAATCAAACTCGACCGTGCCAAAGATACCGTCGCTGCTGTTATCAGACGCCGAGGCCTCCATTCCTGATAGGTCCCCGCCAAAGCCTGTGCCCTCTGGTCCCGGGAACGTCACGACTGTCGGGTCGTTGCCAACCTGGGGTAGCGGGTCAAAGCCGGAGAAGCTGGTGCTCGGCATCGTCCCTAGATTAAAGACGTTAGCTATTCCATCTTCCAGTACATATGACTGCAATCACAGGACAAGAGACAAGGGGCATCAATTCGCGCACACCATGCATGCACGTCATACCTGTGAATCCTGACGTGGACTCTGAGCCACTGTAGGCCTGCTGGGCAGAAGATGCAGCCGCTGACGAACGCTGTCCGCTCGACACCAGCGACGGCGGCGGCGGCGCTGGCATAAACCTGTGCTGCCCGAGCCGAATCTCGTCATCAGCGGGCGGTGGCGGCGGCACAGTCGTCGACGCGCCGCCACCTGGAGCCGTGGCCTTGGCAGGCGGCGCCGTCGGGAACGTCTCGTTGTCGACGGGACAGCCGAGCTTGGCCAGCATGACGGCCAGCGTGTCTCTCGTCTTGCGCAGCTCGCCCACCGTCGACGACACGCGGCACCAGATGGCGTGCGACCGCCGCAGCATCGTCTTGAGCTCCTCCTTGGACCGCAGGCGGCGGCGCCCGTCCGCCGCGGCCCAGCGCGGGCCATCTTCATCGGTCGGGTGCTCGGGGTAGTGCGCGCTCTGCACGACGACGTAGATGACCATGGCGGCGAGCATGAAATCGTGCACCGACAGCGACGTGACGAACCACCCGCACATGCTGAGCATGTTGCCCGGCCGCGTCGCGTTCCAGATGGTGACCTGAAAGTCGAGCAGCGTGACGGCGGCGTCGAGGCACTGCTGCCGCGCGTAGTCGTGCTCGGCGCGCGGGACCGCCTCGGCGAGGTGCCGCCGGTGCAGCACGCAGCGGCTCTTGTGGTACAGCGCCTCGATGCCGTAGCGCTGGATGAGCAGCATGGGCGCGTCGCCGATGCACTGGTCCAGCGACCGGACGTGCAGGAACGACGGGACCTTGTCCCATGTGTCGTTGAGGGCCACGTCCAGACGCATCGTGTCGGCGTACGTCGGCGGCGTCAGCGCGTGCGCCTGCTTGGCGATGCGGCTAAACACGCGCAGGATCTTGATCTTGCTGATCGAGTACGACATGGACGTGTAGTCCTGCAGCGACCGCGGCGCCGGCATCGCCCGCGTGTCCTCGCCAAAGTCCTCGTCCTGGTGGTTGCCCTGAATCTCGACGTCCGACTCGATGCCGTGCAGCATGCTCGGCAGGCCCATGTGGAACGACACGAGCAGCTCAATCTGGCACGCCATGTTCCACCACCGCCGCCGCATCTCGCCCTCGTACGGCGACAGGTCGGCGAGCCGGCCCGGGTCCCGGTGCATGCCCAGCTTTAGCATGAGCCGCAGGCACACGGCCGACAGCGTGTAGCAGCTCATCTGCGCGGCGCGGCTGAACATGAAGTACGCCTCCACGTAGAGGATAAAGGCCGGGATCGTCTCCGGCGTCGGGCTCGTGTACTTGCTCCACACGAGCGCCCAGCCCGCGCACGCGCGGAACATTTGGATGCGCTGCAGGACGGGCGTGGCGGACTCGGCGCGCAGCTCCTCGGGCGCGGAGAAGTGGTTGAAGATGACGCCGAGCGCAAGGATCATGAACAGCTGCGCGATCCAGGGAAGCGATACGCTGTCTGGATCTTGCCAGAATTGTGCATACTATTTCTGTTAGCTCAATACTTAGAGTGTGAATTGAGTCTACTCACATTCTTGGTGAATGTTGGTCGGTGTACGCAAACTATAGACGTGATTAGTATACGGGCCGCTCTCAAGTCAAGGATTGACTTACATTGCGCAGGGCTTGCTGAGGAAAAGTATCGCATAATGAGTCTGTCGGCAATATGCTTCTCCGGAATATGCCCAATGAGCTCCTCTCGACTGCTCGGTCCGCCTCGCGGGCTGAGCAACATTTCCGCAGCTTCGAGGTCCGCACCTGGTGAGTCGCCGTCCACTTCATCATCTTCATCATCAAAATACGTCTTCAGGTCCTCAATCTAGACGAAATCGTGAGCAAGGACCCTAGTCCAATCGAGAAAGAATCGGTAGCAGTGAAATCTGCACTTACATCTTCCAGCATCGCCAAGCAGTGCGTCGCTCCCACGTACGTCGACCCTTGCACACTGCGCACCACCTGTCCCTGTGCCGGCTTCACCTCAGTTTCCTCCGCCGCCGCCTTCTCATGATCAGTCCCCTTCTTCCCCGCGCCGGCCGCCTCATCCGCCTCCGCCTCCATCATGTTGCGCACCATGCCCTCGAGACGCTTCAGCCGCGCCGACATGCCCTTGGGCGGCGGCTTGCGCTTGACGGGCCTCGGCGCGTACACGCACGCCTCGGGGCGGTCCTTTTTCGCGCACTGGCCGCATGGCTGGCCGCGGTCGCACTTGAGCTTGGAGCCGCGGCACGGCGCGCAGGACAGCAGCACGCGCGAGCGCTTCTGCGGTGGCACCGAGGGCAGCGCCTGGCCGTCGAGGCTGAGATCCATGCGCGATGGTGTGCGCTGCGGGGTCGACGACAGCGACAGGGAGGTGGTATCGATCTGGATGATGTGGGGTGTTGATCCTTGTTGATGGAACTTGGTTCTGATTGACAGGAAATGCAACTGCTATTGGTTCGGGTAGCTGCAGGTTGGCAGGTTGTGGTGAATGAGTCGGCGAACGGATTAAGGTGTAAAGCTTGATCTCTAAAGCCGAAGCCGACAGCTGCTGTGGAGGAGGGGACGCCGCCCTTTTCGGCCTGAGACGGATGGGTCGTGTTGTCTGTAAAATCGTGCGAATTTCTCTGTCACTTGCTTGAATATTCTTGGATATGCTCTAATGATTTGGTGCAATGATTCTTTTAAATAGTCAATCAGAAAATTTGTTCATACTCTGCAAACGTTGCATATGGCTAGCCGCCCGCAGCAACAGTTTTTAGTAGTGAATTACACTAAGATGATCAACGGTAATTGAGGACTGAGCATCAACTCAACTCAAACATGCATTGAAATTTCACGGTCACTATAGACATTTATCAAATTGAATTGTTATATTTATGCTTCTTGTAAAACCTGTTACAGAGGCACTCTAGCTTGTTCTTCAAACAAGTTAATCACTGCTACGACAAGGTGACGACCTGTCGTGTCATACATTTTCTCTGCCTTTAGACGCTTTAGACGCCCTTTGACTTATCCTTCTTAGGAGCTCCGGTAGCTGGCTCGGTCTGGTTCTGAGAAACTGCGCCGCCGGCGGGTGCAGCTGGTGGTTGCTTGGCATTGCCGGCCTCGCCACCAGCATTACCTTCCGCGTTGCCATCTTTTTTGCCGCCAGCATTGCCTCCGGCGTTTCCTGCGTTCTTGTCACCATTGTTGCATTCATTCTTGTCGCCAGCCTTTTCTCCGTTCTTATTGCCGGCGTTCTTGTCACCGGCGCTCTTGTTGCCGGCATTCTTATCACCAGCATTCTTGTCGCCAGCATTATTGTTGCAGGCGTTTTTATCGCCTGCTTTTTCTCCATTCTTGTCGCCAGACTTCTGTCCGTTCTTGTCGCCAGCCTTTTCTCCGTTCTTATCGCCGGCCTTCTTGTCGCCGGCGTTTCCTCCGTCCTTCTTCCCGCCGTTCTTGTTGCTGCCGTTCTTATCACCGGCATTCTGGTCACCGGCATTTGTTCCGTTCTTGTTCCCAGCGTTGCCTCCGTTAATATCGCCAGCATTGCCTCCATTCTTGTTGCCAGCCTTGCCTCCCTTCTTGTCCGCGGCATTGCCTCCATTCTCGTTACCAGCTTTGCCGCCGGCTTTGTCTCCATTGTTGCCACCAGCGTTTCCTGCATTCTTGTCGCCGGCATTCTTGTCACCAGCGTTTCCCCCGTCCTTCTTCCCGGCATTCTTGTCACCAGCTTTGCCTCCATTCTTGTTTCCGGCGTTCTGGTCACCAGCATTTGTTCCGTTTTTGTTGCCGGCATTTCCTCCGTTGATGTCGCCAGCATTGCCTCCCTTTTGGTCGCCGCCATTGCCTCCCTTCTTGTCCGCGGCATTGCCTCCATTCTTGTCCGCGGCAGTGCCTCCATTCTCGTTACCAGCTTTGCCGCCGGCTTTGTCTCCATTGTTGCCCCCAGCGTTTCCTGCATTCTTGTCGCCGGCATTGCCCCCAGCTTTGCCTCCGTTGTTGCCAACGGCATTTCCTCCATTCTTGTCGCCAGCATTGCCTCCATTGTTACCACCAGCGTTGCCCACGGCGCCGCCATTCAGTCCACCCAACAAGTTGCCAAGATTGCCGAGATCCAGGCCCCCGAGGAGGCCCCCAAGACCACCGGCGCCAGCGCCGTTCGCACCGCCATTAGCCGCGCCGTTGTTGGGGTTGGCCGGGGCGAGACCGCCGAGAAGATCGGACAGTCCTTCTGCCGAAGCATCGGGTGCCTGTCCGTTCACGGCGCCTTGCGCAGCGGCCGGCGCGGCGACAGTCATGCCTGCAAGAGACGGGACAATGATTAAAGAGAGCTTCATTGTAGCAGACTTGCCCGTGTTTTTGTTTTCTAGTGAGCCTTTAGTAAACTTGTTCGCCGTAGAGCCTGGCAATCAACTTACGAGAAAGGACTGGAATGTAGTTGGGGTACAAAGGGTAGAAAGATTGGAGATTCGATGAGAGTGCTTGTCCAGCAAGAAAGTCACCCGTAATCTCGAGATCAACTGCTTCCTTATATAACGATTCGAATTCACGAAAACTGTCTGTGGCGAAGCTGGGCTGACGGTACCGGCTGCTGTATGTGATACCTGCGTTTCAGCACGTCATCCGTTCTCTCGCTTCAAATTGTTCATCACATCAGGGATCCCTCCACACGAAGATCAAACAGCAGTCTATAAATAAAGATCACCGCGGCTTTTAGACTGCAGACGCGGATGCCGCAGTACGGCGCTGCAGTACTGTGTCCTCTCGGTCAGGAGAAACGTCTAAACCTGCCCTCGGCCCGGGCACATGTAAAAGCACGATGTAACTCAGAACTAGAGACGACGAACACAATAATGTCGCAGGTTTGACCTCTCTTAATTTGCATAGTCATTGGCTAGCCCTATCTTGGCCGACGTACCAGATGCAGAAGACATTGCAGTCGTCGGTCCGTGGATATTCTGTCGCGAATAAAGTCCTGCACAATGCAAGACTGTCATTAAAGAACTGATTTGCACATTGATCGTCTGATCGCTGACACGCTTCGTCTCGACAATGGTGGCGGGCTATGTGCAGATCCTAGAAACTGAAACGCTTCGCAACGCTTAATTTAGCTGATGTCGAGGTTTGCAGCGTTTCATGATGTACCCAGCTCTGTGCTTCTCGGTACATGTGCATCACTCAAAACGGCAGCTCTCCTTGTTTAAAAAGTACTCATCGGGAAACTCACAAGAGTTTGAGCACGTTTTTCGGGATGCGATGAGCCGCGCCATCCGATCATATGCAGGATGCCGCGGCTTTCACACCAGGTCCAGAACAGATCGGCTTGTTTCAGCTGCATTCACAGGTCATGGCAGATGCCGAACGTCTGGAAGAAAATCAATTCGCTAAATTCCAAATCCCAGTCCTTTCTCATGCGTCCAACCCCTTTTCATGAGTCCGGCGCACCGGGCAGCCTCTCTATAACATATTTGCCTCGGGCGACGCTCAGGAGCGGCACACCGGGAATCTTGCGCAGCCGCTGCTTCAGCGCTCTATCGTTGGTGCCCACAATGTATATCCTATCCTTTTGCACGCGGTCGACGAGGCAGTCATCGGCGTAGGTGCCCTTGTGGTCGCACGTCAGGCGCTGCCAGCGCTCGTCGCGCGCCACGCGAAGCGCGAGCCTGTACTTGGGGCCGAGCTTCTCGAGCTCGGACATGACGCACGAGGTGATGATGGGGTTGCACTTGGCGTAGAGGCAGTCCATCATGGACTCGAGCAGCGACAGCTTGCGCTGCACCGTGTGACTGAGAAAGTTGGTGTCGACGAGGACATTGTAGGGCGGCACGAGGGCCGTGTTGTGCTGGAAGAACATGTTGCTGGGCATCTGCTGCACCTCGCGCACCAGCTCGCCCTGGACCGTCTTCTTCTCCTTGATTTTCTGTAGCGCTTCCTGCTTGGCCTGATTCTCTTTCAGTCGCGCATCGCTTTTGCCAATCACTCGCTTGACCTGTCACGATTTTTCCGTCAGTACTCAGTTCGCCGCAGCTTATCGATAAGGTGTCGTACAAGACCAAACTTTCTCGTCTTCTTGGCGACGCCCATGATGTTGGGTATTTAGTTTTGTAAAGTGAAGGTTCGGGGTCTGTCTTTCGAGTGGAACTCGTTGTGTATCGCAGCGCAGGGTATTATATGCCGTAGACGTCGTTGAATGCAATCGTTAAATTTTGTAGTGTCGAAATTTCAGAGGCCCAGCGCTGGAGGCTGGACAACTTTTTTTTCTGGGCCGGCTCACCAGCTGTTGGCGTGCACGGACCACTTGAGCGTTCAGTGGGATGCAGCACTTGAACCGTCAAACGCGTCTTCCAATCGCGTAAAGTGCTACTTGCTGCACCCTCGTTTTCCACCAACCCACGAATCCACGATGCCTGCCGCAAAAGCCGAAGAAAAGGGCGAGTCCTCGAACGCTGCCAACAAAGCAGCCCTTTCTGCATCTACAAACGGATCTCCCAATTATGAGCTGCCATGGTATGTCGACTCGCACGACAGTGTCGCTGTCTTGCAGCAAGCCTGCTAAGAAGCTGTGCACAGGGTCGAAAAATACCGTCCCGTCTTCCTCGACGACGTAGTCGGCAACACTGAAACGATTGAGCGACTAAAAATCATTGCCAAGGAAGGCAACATGCCGCACGTCATCATCTCTGGTATGCCCGGTATTGGAAAGACGACGAGCGTACTCTGCCTCGCGCGTGAGCTCTTGGGCGAGTCGTATAAGGAGGCTGTCCTCGAGCTCAACGCCAGTGACGAGCGCGGTATTGATGTTGTACGCAACCGAATCAAGGGCTTCGCGCAGAAAAAGGTGACGCTGCCCGCCGGCCGCCACAAGCTCATCATTCTCGACGAAGCCGACAGCATGACCTCGGGCGCACAGCAGGCCTTGCGAAGAACCATGGAAATCTACTCCAACACGACACGGTTCGCTTTTGCGTGCAACATGTCCAACAAAATCATCGAGCCCCTCCAGTCACGATGCGCCATTCTCCGCTACGCTAAGCTCACCGACGCGCAGGTCGTCAAGCGGCTGCTGCAAATCATCGAGGCCGAAAAGGTGGAATATAGCGATGACGGACTCGCGGCATTGGTCTTTAGCGCCGAAGGCGACATGCGCCAGGCTATCAACAACCTTCAATCGACATTTGCTGGTTTCGGCTTCGTCTCGGGTGACAACGTCTTCAAGGTCGTGGACTCGCCGCATCCAATCAAGGTGCAGGCAATGCTCAAGGCCTGCTACGAGGGCAATGTCGATTCAGCCCTTGACACGCTTCGCGAGCTTTGGGATTTGGGATACTCGAGCCACGATATCATCAGCACCATGTTCAAAGTCACCAAGACGATTCCGACGCTGAGCGAGCATTCGAAACTGGAGTTTATCAAGGAGATCGGCTTCACCCATATGAAGATTCTTGAAGGAGTGCAAACGCTGCTGCAGCTGAGCGGCTGCGTTGTGAGGTTATGCAAGATCAACATGGATGCGAAACGTTTTCAGGCAAAGTAATGGGTCAAAAAGTGTAACGCATTTGCATTTGGCGTTGGAGTTAGTGTTTGGTCTATGAACCTGGCTATTCGTACATGATGGGGGCAGATGAAATGGTGTAGTAAAAGATGGTCTTGGTAATTTATCGGATTGATATGAATGATGAATTCAACACCATGTCCGTGTCTCATTTGTTATTGTTGCTGTTGCTGTTACTGTTGGACTGGATAAACTCGTCCTGGTAACGTTGCCACTTGGCTTGGTCCCTTTGGACGCGCCTTTGCATACGCATCTGATGCTCGTAGAGACGGATGCTGTGGTCAGCCTCAATCATGCCGCCGAGGACCATGGCGGACATTTGAACGAATCTAAAGTCGGTTAGCACGCGTGAGAGCCCCTGGGCGATGCGCGTCGTACACTTTGAACTGCACCGTGGTGCCTCGGTAGACGGGTGACCAGACATGGCCTACGGCGGCGAGTATGAGCGCGCCCGCACCCCATTTCGCGGCTCCTTTACCGCCTCCTTTTGCTGCTTCCCAGCTGGCCGCATTGGCTTCTTCCGTACTAAGAGGATTGTGCGAGTTCATGGCTGCGAATGTGATGGCTGAAGCGTCATGCTGGGGCGAGAAAATGCCCGTGTGAGTGGTGAGGTAGTAGCGGGCACGCGACCAGGGTGAATCGTAGTTCGACACAACGATGGCATATCACAACAAACCCAATTGATTGGCTCGAACCCAACTACAGATATATTACTGCCCAAGAGCTCACTCGTCTAAAAGGCAAAGAACTTGGAAATAAACATGTTTACAGGCTGAGAAGGGCTCTAGGGTAAGCCACACTCGCCCCGATAGACGCCTACGCCCGCCTAATGGCAAGTCAGGCCAGAATGGGGCAAGCTCCGAAATTTCCGCTGGTCCACAAAACCGGCCAGCTGCACACCAGCCAGCTTGCGTCAAAACTCTGCCTGAACAAGAAAACGAAGATGACACGATAGCAGGCCAGCTACGCAAGACATCTCTCTCCCATCGTTGCCTGGAGCTTGTGTGTCGCTCGTTCTTTTTCATTACCATCCCTGCACCATCGAAAAAGCTTCACACTGTTGCCTTTTATCGGGCGGGATTGCTCTTGTTCATTTTCATCCTCAATTTGCGCTGTGCGTTTTTTGGAGACGAAAATAACAAAGCCACAATACCAACGAGAAACGAGAGCTTCTCTTCGTAGCACACCATGCCTGACAACACAATCACGGAGCAGTACTGGCGCTTGCCACCCATCTCTCGGTATGTTTCTCTCTTGCCTTTCAATCGCAGACTTTTCGAGGAGAACAAAGGCTAATCGTCCGCGCAGTACTTTGGCCACGTGGATGTTCGCCAGTTCGGTCGGTCTATACTTTGGATTCATTCCGAGCCAATGGCTGGGATGGCACCCTGCATATCTCCTGCGCTTCCCGCCGCAAATATGGCGCCTCGCGACGGGCTTCCTCATCACAGGACCCCAGCTTGGTCTCCTGATGGACACGTACTTTTTCTACAAAGCGGCGAGCGACATGGAGACGGGCCATCCGCGGATGCGACGCAAAGAGGACTTCATCTGGTATCTCATTTGCATATGCAGCTTCATTGCAGTAAGTCTTATTCCTCGCCTCGCTCGCTTATTGTCATTTTGTCTTTTCCCCCATCCCCTTCCAAACATTATGGGCACTCGGTGCCCCCTCAACATATCTGCCCGGACAGCGCTGTGCCTCTACAGCTGTCACGGTTCCTGGAATTGAGGGAGATTACCCCTGTACTTCCCGCCGGTCCATCATTCGCAAAATCCGGACTGGTGGGCGGTACAGGCATGGTGGGATGTCTATATGGATGGCTCGTGTGACTCTAATTTGCTCGAGTGGTTTTTTAGCTCCCTACATTTCTACACCTTTGCATTTCTTGTTCCGTAGTTTATCTTTTGTGTTTTCGCAAACATCGAGCTACCTTGCCTTCAGAACTTTGGACTAACTTGTTGGTCAGATCATTGATTACTTTGTCGCAATCATGCCCTTCTTTGCGCTGACGCGTGGTCTTATCGTCGCACTGACATATACCGCGACACAACAGCAGCAGGGCCTACAGGTCAACTACATGTTTGTGCCCGTGCCTGCGCCTTTGATGCCTTATGCCATGATTGGCATCAGTCTATTATTCCCGGGCGGCATCCAAGACTTTTTCCTCGGTCTTTATGGTCTAGTGGCCGCGCACATGTTTGAATTCCTCACCAGAATCTATCCTCAGCTCGGTGGTGGGCCCAACCTTCTCAAGACGCCGCAGTTTATGACCCGTCTTGTGAGAGCTGTAGAGGGCCGCATCTCAGCCATCTCTCGTCCTGGGTTTACAGCCCCCACTAACGACGCCTCGGGTAGCAGCACGGGCGCCGAGTCCGGCCCGCTTCCGGACGCCTGGAGGACGAGAGGCACTGGACGCCGCCTAGGCTAAGCTCAGTCGTAAGATATATCCAATGCTTCAAGTGTAAAATACTGTACTGTTGTACGGATCCATTGCATCATCAAATATCACATATATAAAGGAAACAATTCAATTATCAACATGATGAGAAGCTATTCGCCATTGCTAAGTAAAAATGTCCAAATGTATGTCCTCCCGAGGAAAAAATGGTGTAACCAAAAGTCAAGTCTCAGGACAGTTCCATTATGTAGTGAGCGTGAGTGTTCTGTGTGTCCAGTGTGGATGTGCAAAAGCAGCAAAGTCAAAGCCGGCGTGTATGCCCGTGAAAAGAGCGAGAGTCGCCACGCGTCAAGGGGAAATGTAGAAGCTCGGAATAGAGAAAAAAAAACCCTTGCATGAAAATTCAAATTGGATATATAATGTGTGTGCTGGGTGGGCAAGCCTTGGGTACAAGGCTGCAGAGGAGAAAGAACACCGCAGTGTCTTTTTTTCATCCATAAACGTCACTGGCGTTTCGCACGTCGCGCGGGCTGACACGCTTCTGCCTCTGGGGGTCAACAATGACGGGACCTCGCGGGGCGATGGAGTATCGCGGCTCGGTCGCGAGGATGGGAGCCGAGATGTTTCGTATCGGCCGCCGGGGCGACGAGGAGCGGAACAGGCTCGGGACCTTGAGCTTGGACGTGATGGAGGTGGGCATCAGGGCGGCGAGCAGCCTGCTGTTGTTGCTGTCGCGATTCGAGGCAGTGGCGTCAACGGGGGACGACGACACGGGGCCCATGTGCTGCGAGGCGCGCGACGCCGCGGCGTGCCTCTCCGCGATGCGTTCCGACTCCTCGGCCGCGGCCATGTAGGCCTGCTCGGCAAAGGAGTCGGGCGTGTTGGAGCGTCGGCGCGGGTTGGTGGGCAAGCCGAGGCTGATGGAGGCGGGCGGCCGCGGCGGCGGCGACTTGTAGTCGCCGCCTCGCTGGCCAAAGTAGTAGCCGTCGTCTCTGCTCGGCTTACGAGGCGGCGTGCGGCCCCGACGCGCCTCGTCGTGGTGGTGGTGGCCGTCTTCGTCGCCGGCGTACGTCGGTGCCGGTGTGGCAATGGAGCTCTGCGAGCGCTGCCGGTAGCCCTTCAGATCGTGCTCGTAGTGCACGGGCGTGCTGCGCAGCTCGATGCCGCCGTTGGGGAACCGGCTGCCCGTGTGCTGGGTGGCGGTAACGGGCGTCGTCTTCTCACTGTTGCCGCGGCTGCTCCCTCCTCCGCCCGCATATGCCTGGTCGCCGCGGTACGGCCGCACAAAGTGGCCCTTGCCTCCCGCGCCGTAGCCGGTCGGGGAGCGGTACGGGCTGTGCTGCGGTTCCGAATCGTAAGGATCAGACCAGCTGCCGTGGCGGCGCTCGCGGCGGCAGTGTGCGATGAGCAGGCACACGGCAATCGAACACACGAGCACCACGCCGACAATGATGCCGGCAATGGCGGGCGCGGGCAGTTTGCCAGAGGGCTCGTCGGGGTTGGTGACGCGCTCTGGGTCGATGATGTCGACGGTATTTCTAGAAAATACCGTGGCGCTGAGACCCAACACGTCACCATCGTTGGGCGTCTGACGACAGCCCGCTTCGAGAGCGGTGATGACTAGTAGCTGTCAGTGCCTTGAATGCGGATGCGTGCGGTGAGAGATGGTGGCTGGGACTTACAGTTGGCCATGTAGGCTTGCTCCTTGCTGTCCCGTAGACAGTCGCGGCACGATGACTGATTTTGGCTCATAAAGTTTCCATCGTCAGCTGCGCAGTAGTCCCAGGCCGTGTTCGGGTTCGGTTCAAGGTCGTCGTTGGACAGCGAGATTTTAAGAGAACGGCAAGCACCATTCGTAGAACAAGGTATGCTACCGTCATCTGTCGGCGTGGAAGGTATTGAGAACAGGCATGCGTCGAGTGTATATCGAAGGTTGTCTAACAAGTGGGTAGGTTATTAGCTACCAACATCGCGATTCAAAGTCGAGACTCGTGCATGTCATAACTTACAGACAAACCACTTTAAATCCGTCTCGCCGTCCCATACCCTATTACTTCGTTGCAAACAAGTGAGGCATCTTTGGTAATGTTGGCCGGCGGATGTGTCCAAGTATTTCGAGTCTGAACAGGTAACATCCGTAATGTTTGTGTTGGAGTCGGACGCCTTCCACGGGTTGTCGCTCCCCGCATCAAGGCACGCCTTGGCGCACTTGGAACCCGGTGTAACCTGAAGGGCGTCTGCTGTCGAAGAAAAAGAAACAAAAAGAAAAGCGGCCGTTGCTTTGCATAGCTGGTGCATGGCCATCGCGGCGGCTGCGCGCTCTGTCGTGGCAGCGCCCGTGGTCAGAGCTACAACGAAGGCCGCCTACCACGGGCCGTAGATGACAGGCAGCTTTGGGGGCTGCAAAGCTGTTTGCACAATAAGGCTGGGAACAAAGATGCGATCGGAGGGCAATGAGTTGCACTGTTAGCTCTGCGTGTCGAGCATGGCAGAGAGCAAAACAGAAGGAGTTCTGGATTGCTCTTTACATAACCGTCAAAGAGCAAATGTTGATTTTGCAAAAGCGAAGAAGGCAATAGGAACTAGGTGAAGAGGAGAGGTCATGCAGCAGGTAGCTATCAAACAGTAATTAAGTGGTAGTGGGACGCTATAGCACACTGCAGGACGGGTGAGTCGCACAAGGGACAAAACGGGACAAGAGGGTGCCCGGCAGAGTCAAAGAAAAAACGTTGGTTGCTGGCATCACATTCTTGCTACTGCAGGAATCAGCTCATCCGACCAGGACACTGTAGCAATGGGTGGCGTAACGGGACAGGTAGCCCCCACCAGATGCACAAGATGGAAGAGGCTGCCGATCAGGTTGGTTGGCTGGTAGGCTGAACGGCTTTTCTGCCAGTGTGCGTGTGTGCCTATATGTCTCTCTTTCCGGAGGATTGGGGGCTTGGGGGGTGACGGGAATGGGGAGGGAGGGGGGCGCGCAGGACCGACCAGGACGGAGCCGACGGCGTATTGCAAAGTAGAATAATGCCTATCCCCGCTTGGCCCCCGCCAGCTACTTTATGGAGAGCACACAACTGCAAAGAGAAGAGACTACACATGCTGTCAAAGGTTCGGCGGGGACCAACGTTGTCTGAATACGGAAGGCCGACGTTGCGATGGGTGGTGACGGTGGTGGAGAAGAGGCGGAAGTGCGAATCTCTACGCCGTGAGACTGGCCCCTCACGGGAAGGCAGAGGAGCCCTCCGACAGCCATGCTAGGCGCCTCTATGCTGGACGGGCTGCCCGGACCGGGCCAATCATAGGGTTTGTGTTAGTTTGCGTTGTGGCCCTGCTAGCGCCCAGTGACGGCGGTCCTCGCGATGGGGTGTCGCTGTCGTGGGGTGTCAAGCTGCCCAGCGCTCCATGGCACCGCTCCGGGCATGGTTGGCGTGCTGCTTTCAGGCTGCAGACCTCTTGAGATCCCTGTTGGAGTGGCACTGGGAAGCCTTGTGACTGGATAGATGAGTTCTGCAGACGGAGGGGGGCCTGCAAGCCACAGCACCTGGCGAACCATACAGACGTTGCTGTAAGCGCTGGGCTCAGAAACAATGTAACCCACACGCCCGTCACCCACTTGAGTTGACTTTTTGGACATGGGATGATGGACAGGAAGACACGGCAGGTCTTGTTGGTACATGAGCCTACTGTCATACTGGGAAAACGGTGACAGAGTCTCAGTGACAGCCATCCCTGCCTATCAATCTTGGGCACTCGCACTCTCCCCGTCAACGGGCATGTTCCGCGCAGTGTACAGGCTACCTGCTACTGCATTGATAGCTGGTGGGCGACACTTGTCACAGAGAAAACAGCTCTGGTCCCGGGAAAATGGAACGGCTTTCTGTTGGCTGCCAGCAACAGCATACCTGTGCTTGCTAGCTCTGCGGTGGACGTAGCGCCCGCCTGCCTGTAAAACCGGTCTCCCACTCGGGTGTCCCCTGGCACTTGGCCACAGCAGGAGGTAAAGCGACTGACAGGTTTGCTCGTAACGAGCTTGTTCCCTGCAGTCCCAGATAATATGCCAAGTCGGGAATGTCATTTTCCCTCTTGCCTGATGGTGATCAAACCTCCGTGGCGCCTGGGCGGCAATCGCATCTGAAAACGTTGCATCACGCTATGAGGCGAGAAGGTAGGGAAGCGAAGAGACGAAGCACACTGGTGTTTTGGCCGTATTACTCTCTGGCGCAGGTTGTGCGCCTGTGCTGAAGCTGCCCGCTTGCTAGCCTTGCTCGGGCATCAGTGCGCTAGCCGACACGCCCCCGCCAGTCTGCATTGTACTAGCAGTACGCATGTCTAGCAATCGGTACTCCGTATCCGTACGGAGTACTCCGTTGTGATAACTTATTAGATGGTGCCCTGTTTTGGTGACAATCTTCGTTCGTTGGGCGGAAGTGGGCACCACCCCGACACACGACGGGGGACATGTCCATGCCTTGCCGTGATGTTCGCCGTGAGAGAGCCAGCGCACGGAGCGCAATCAAGTGAAACATGAACCAACCTTGCCGATTTTTCTTCTCCACTGAAGCCGCACAGACGGTCAAGACGGTGTGCACACACTGGTAGTTCCAGCCTTGTGCACGGTAGCCGGCCCATCAACCCCCGTGGGCACACAGGAGCTAGCCCTGTACATAACGTCCTACACAAGTCGACGCTGTTAGCTTTGTTAGCTGCCGGGCTGCCACGGACTGGGCAAGTGGAGGGTGACTTGATGCTGTCAGTCAACGCAGGCCGCCTTCCGTCGACATGACAGGCCAGCAGCCCCTCACCCCTACCGGGCAGAACGCCACCGTTAATAAGGGCGAGACTTTGGACACTGTTTGTCTTTCTTTGCAAACACTGCCGATTGCTACCGTCTTGGGCCTTGTCTGAGGAACTTCTGCCCGGTCTTAATATCCGCTAGCCACTTGCGAACAGTTATTAGCCACACTCATCTTTCACATATGCATGAATGCACGTATATGCAAGGAAAAGCACGCTCTTGAGGTATTCCGCAGCGATAGGGAAGCTTTGTGTAACGTGATAACTGTTTGATCTGTGCTACAAATGTGACTGGTGGCGTTGATAGGCTGTGCCTGTGTCTGCCTGGTGGGCAGTGGTGGCAACCAAATCGACCGCCTAACACCATACCTACTCTGCGTGCCAGTGGTAGGCCGCCGAGGGGGCCAGCGCAGAACAAGGCGGAGAGAAATGGCAGCCATCTATACATACCGATGCAGGGAGGGCCACCTGGGTGAAGAATGACCTAAAATATAAGAAAGAGGCGGCGGTGGCGACGATGGTGTACAAAAAGGCTGGATCGCGGGACGCCTCCACACTTGGCTCTCGACTCTAACTATGCGCGTAGCTTCGAGGAGTCCGGAGTGTATTGGCGCACCCATTACGGGCAGGGCGCAGATCGGCTGGCGCTTTGGTTAAGATGGTCGTTAGCACCGGCTAACTGGATTGGATTCGAGCGGTGCTTTTGCTGCTGGCAGGGCGGCAGGAGAGCGGTCAACATCTCTGAGATATAGAGCCAGTATCCCAAGGGCAATCAGCAAGGTTCTTATAGCGGTGACATTGCGTCGCGCCCTCTGTATGCCAAACCGCCAACCGCCAACGCCTCTGTTCGTGATGGGCGGCCAGGCTGACCAGAGGATTGGATGGCCTGCATTTTGTTGTGGTCTAGAATAGCACATAGCGCGAGCGCGAGCGCCTAGCTGACCTTTCAGCTAATGGCGGCGCCCGTCAGTGGCCCACCGAGCCCCAGGCGGCGTTGCGGGCTCAGCACAGCACAGCACGGCACAGCACAGTACAGACGACGGGCGTCAATGTCGAGAAACTCGGAGCAAATATGGCATTTTTGTTTCCTCAAAAAATCATCACTCGGGTTTGCCAAAAAAAAAAAAGTACTTCCTCCATTTCTGCTGCCGTGCTTCAGCAGACGCTGCGTGACAGGCTCATCGCAGCAAACAGGCAGCCTGGCAGGCACGCTCCAGTAATATCGCCAAGGTGCACCAGTAAGCTTAGCCTCGCTGCCCACACCCCGCCAGCTCAACGTCGCCCGTTGCTCGTCGCCCATCGATTCGCAGCAAAGGCCATACGCCCCAGGACGTCTGGACAACCCTCGAGCCCCGAGCAATTCCATCTCTTCTGCAGAAAGGCACCGTCTGTGTTACAAGACCAAACTCCCAGAGAGCACGACTGTGGCGTGCGTCTGTGTCGCCATTCACGTTGGCACCTGAGAGCCATCAGGCCGCTCACAGTCACCTCCGGAGCGCGCTCGCGCTCGCGCCACCCATTTACTGCCTGCAGTCCGCAAAATGCGTATCGCCTGTCTCCAATTTGCACCACAGCTCGCCGAGGTTGATCAAAATATCGAGCGAGCCGATGCCATCTTGGAACGGGCTGACCCGCAGGACATTGACCTGCTTGTCCTCCCCGAGCTTGCCTTTTCCGGCTACAACTTCAAATCGCTCGGTCACATCTCGCCGCATCTGGAGCTGACTGAGGCTGGCATCAGTACAGCATGGTCACGGCAAGCTGCGTTGAAGTACGACTGTGTCGTTGTCACGGGCTACCCAGAGAAGATAGACCCTGTGGAGTGTTGGCCGTCCGACCCAGAGTACTACAACTCCGCCATTATCGTGGACGGTGATGGCGACGTTGTCGGAAATTACAGAAAGTCGCACTTGTACTACACCGATGAAACATGGGCGCTGGAAGGTCGCCGCGGCTTCTACACTGGCCAGGTCCAAGGTCTGGGCAACATGGTGCTTGGCATCTGTATGGACATCAAGTAAGTTTGCATCCGCAGTGGAGGAGTCTAGTCTAATCATAGCTCTATAGCCCTTACAAGTTTGAAGCCCCGTGGGAGGAGTATGAATTCTCCAGCCATGTGCTCAAGACAGGTGCGCGGCTTGTGGTGCTTAGCATGGCCTGGTGCACCCATGTGGACCAGGAAGACTTCTTTCACAAGCCCGCTGAGCCAGATATGGATACCTTGTTGTACTGGATTACCCGCCTGCAGCCTATTATTTCTATTGACTCGAATCAAGAGACTATAGTCGTTTTTGGAAACAGATGCGGGGCAGAAGGCGACGCTACATATGTTGGCACAAGTACTGTCCTTGGCATCAAGTCTGGCGAAATCTCGTTATACGGTATTCTTGGCCGTGACGAGGAATCTCTGCTAGTTGTTGACACGGACGCCCTGCCGTACGCAAAACTGAACCTGCAGAACCACGAGCCTGCTCAGGTGCCAAATCGAGGTGATGACGCCCGAGAACCGCAGGACCACAACCACGGAGAGCCCTATGACCAACGGACAAATAAAAACGCTCAGGGAACAAGCACTGAGAACGGCGCGGGGATGAATCAACCGCCCCCGAGTGATGTGCAAGAGCACACTTTAAACACAATCATGATAACTAGAGGCCCGGAAAGGGATCCGCGTCAAAACGACCACTGGATGGAAACATCACGCCGGCCTCGTGAGCATCCCACCAGCGGGCCTTTCAGAGTTGATGGCAGCAGTGTCGGCATAACGTCTTCTAGTAGTCACGTCAGCTATACTCAGTTCACACAATCACAAGTTGCTGCCCCTGTCACACAGCAACGGGACATCGACGAAATGCGCCCGACAATGAGTGAGGGCAACTTCAATAATAACCGGCTGGACGAGTTCTCTGACAGCGATGAAGAATCACTGCTCTCTGGCTCATATTCCGAAAGCGACGAGGAGTGTGGCGATGGGCGCCGGCGCCATGCCGCTAGCACCCAGCGTGGAAACAGGACCCGGGATGCCGGCAAACGATACCCGACCGCACATCGGTCACAAGTCGGGCTGTTGAATCCACAACCAGAGCAAGATAACGCTTCGGAATCGTCCCTTGTACAAAGGATATCGGCCTTTGCCCTCGAGAGTGAAGCCCTGCCTACTTCGACCACTGAAAACTTCAAGGAAGAAGATATATACAAATACGTCCGCGGTGAAAACCTGACATCTGAGCACCATATCCGGTATCATACACATTTGCTCAAAGAGAGACGGGCTAGGCAAGGTCTTCCGGCAGATGGCGGGGATGACGAGGATGACCAAGAAGAATGCGAAGAGGAGCAGGAGGTAGACGTCGTATTTGAAGCGCACATTGATCACAATGAGCCACGCCGAGACCCAGGAATTGTTGCTGCTGTAGAGCCGGAGACCATGGAGCTGCCGATTCTGGTGCCAGCTTCTCACAACCGCTTACGCGCAGGTCTCGATGCACAGCCAAATTATACTTTCGGCAGTGTGGCCCAGACCAGGCAACCGTTTTGGCAGGACCATCCGGCTGAGCCAACACCAATTGCGGACACTCCGATGAGCCACATGACCCAGTTCTCTCACACACGCACTAGGAGACGTCACGAGAGACAAGCACCCGCGTTTGCCATAGCAGATCCAACCCAAACAAGACGCCAGTCGCAGGGAAGACACGCGGAAGAGCCTGACACTGGGATCAAGACAGGAGATTCCTGGGCAGGCGAGATCAGGATCGCAAGCATTCCAGAGCTTGCCGGTATCGACGATGATGACCATGCGACATATAATGAACGACTACCAGCGTTGAGCAGGTCCAAGGCCAAGGAAAACTCGATCCCTCTGCAAGACCCCTCCCGAAGACCAAAAGCAGCGGCCAGGCAGGTACCGCCGTTGAGACTGGTGCCCAGAGAGGCGCCAAAGGAGAAGCAAAGGGAAAGAGAGGTCCGCGAGCGGTCACGGCGCACACCGAGACAAGCGCCAATTGTTAGGGAGGCGGAACGACCTAGACAACGTGATAGAGGTGACAGGGACAGGGGTCGCAAGACGCCCGTGCCGATGGTACTCGTATATGAAGGAGACGGAGAGAGCATGCCACTGCCACAGCGGCGTTGTTGAGCACGCCTGATGAATCGAGTCGCACAGGTCGGAGAGTATAAGGCGTTTGGGAAAATTGCTATCTTGTTTGACTTGCACGTACATTTCCCAACCACCATAATAGTGAAATTGAGTATAATTGACCACAATGCCTTTCTACTTTGCAGAGTACAAACGAGACACCCACCAGTCCTCATTAACTTACAGCAAAAAGCAACAGCTTACACGAGCTGGAAATAGCCTGCTATCATGAGACACAGAGCTACCCAAATAGATCATGGCCAATGATCAACGACTGGTGCAGCCCTATTCTAGAGCTATGGTTAAGAGAATCCCACAAGAACTAAGAATAGATATAATTTGCTTTATTGAAGGCACGGCTGATTTTTTCAAATTTTGCCAAAGTTGCCCAAGCGTTTAACCTTCTCGTAGCTAGGAAAATCGGAGCCCTTGTGGGCGACCCCAATGTCTGCGAGACGCCGCGAAGGGGGGGCAAGGGCGGAGTAGTGACAGCGGCAAAGCTGCTTGGACGTAATCTGCCAGTCGCAGACTCAGTCACAGACTGTGCAACTGCTTCCCTTAGGAGAGCCCCAAGCAGTGTAACAAGTGCCATGGCAGGGATGGCTGCCTGGGATGAGCATCATGTTGACGGAACACCGACATGGCAATCGCCCGCTCCCACCCTTGGCTGAACGGTGGTGTTTTGTAGGCTAGCGTGGTCTTTTGCAAACTTCACACATACTAGAGAAGCAGATATATGCGTTCAATGTAAAGAGAGTACTCGAATCGCTCCGGAATTCCGCCATCATGCTTGTCGCTCGCCCATTTGAGTCCTCTGTCTCTTGGCGGCAAGGAAGTAGGCATGCTTTGGGACATCGCCACATGTGACGAGCTGAGAGCACAGCATGATAATCTCGCCTGAAAGCTTGGTGGGTATGACGAAGAGCATTGTCCAAATTTGGAAGAGAATGTAGCGCCTGTTGCACGGCACCAGGGCTATTCCCGTTGCATCGTAACTGCGCTTCTTTGGGCAGGGGAGGGGAAACACTTTGTGACGTCAGTTATCACGTTTCGCAGAGTAATTTTTTAAATTGCGAGAAGACCTATTCCATACATGGACCAGGATAGACATTTCATTTACGATGCTCACTGCAGCTCTAGCATGTGAGAGTCTGGCTCACCGGAAGCCAGCGCTGGGCAGCGCCACCCCAGCGCCAGGGATTGTATTCCACAGACCATTTCTGATGTCCAAAAATAACTGGAGGGAATGTGCCAGCCATGTTCTTGACATGTAGATATAAAGCACCTACAACGTCGTAGTTGGAAGCTGGCGCTGCTTGTTTTGGAGCGGCAAAGTCACAAAGACACAGACATCACTTCCCTTGCTTTTACAAAACGTCAAAATAGATATATTCCCCTTTTATTCGCCTTCATTTCCCCATTTTCTCCGCCCATTTTCACAGATTGGAATTCACATACCTGCACAATGCGGATCGGCTGTCTTCAGTTCGCCCCGCAGGCCGATCAGGTAGACAGGGTCAACCAGAACATGACGAGGGCCGACCGAATCTTAACCAAGCGCGGGGTCAATAGACGCCGGTCCATTGCTATCGAATCGGAGCTTGATATTCTCGTTCTTCCGAAAATGGCGTTTTCAGGTATGCACCATACCGACACACCTCTTCGATTTTCATGCTCTGCTCCGTCAGCCTCGTAATAATAGTTGACGTAACTTACATGTTGTCCCAGGCTCCAACTTTAGCTCAGAGGCGGATATCAAGCCGTTCCTCGAGCCTGCTGGAGCTGGGAGCACAGCAGGCTGGGCCCGGACTACAGCCATAAAGTACAACTGTCACGTCGTGGCTGGCTACCCACAACAGATCAACATCGCTCGCGCCACGCCAAACAGCCCAGCATACTTCAGCTCCTCCATTATGGTAGACAATGAGGGAAAGCCTCTGATCAATAACACTGGCAGGACTGAGTATGAACAAAGACCAAAGTTCTCGGACTGTCTTGCCGAGAAACAGGGCAAGATTCTTGGCGTGATCTCAATCGGACAATGTATGTTGAAAGCGAAGGAGATTTATGCAAAGCGGCAGCGCTAATTTGCTGGATGTTGTTTGGCCGTCGAACAGACTCAGATCTGGCGGACATGAATCGTGGGTATGCGTCAATATGTCGTGTCTAAAAGCCGGTAGAAAGGACCGTTGCTGATCTGTTATGTTGTTAGTGAAACCGAGAACTCGAACCCGCAGGAAAGAGAGGCTTTTGCTCACCATCTTTTGGCGAGACGAATTGATGTTGGAATCATCTCCATGGCATGGAAGACGATAGGAAACCCACAGAGATTGACCGATGCGCCGGCAACGCCCGACATGGACGCTCTTACTTGCTGGGTAGCTCGTCTGATGCCATTGACCGAAGCGGAGCCCGGGAGGGTGATACACGTTGTTCTGTGCAATCGAAGCGGCGAGGAGAAAGACGCCACGTACTCAGGCACAAGTACCGTTCTCCGCTTCAAGGACGGAGAAGTGCATGCGTACGCAATTTTGGGAGGCTCTGAAAATGGCCTCTTGGTGGTTGACACGTCAAAAGACCCCAGTGACCCTAAAGCCGGAGGGTTCAAATTGTGGCCTCGACCGGAGGAATACAAAGGTTGGGAGGAGCAGGTCGGCGAGTTCTCCTATGGCGCAGGGCGGCCTCCAACGGAAGTACGTTCACAGCAAACACCATACGGAGAATGCAGCTCTGCTCAAGAGTATTTGGCGAAATGCACTCCAGATGACGAAGGTACTTTATCCAAAAAGGACGCTATGCTGCAAAGAAGGGATCGTTGTCTGAACATGCCTCCGCAATCAGTGGTAGCAACCAAAAAGCAGGCACGTCCGAAGTTGCTCATCCCCGACTCGCCATCCGAGCCTCTCAGAGAAATGTCGACGGGTGAATGCAGAGCCGGTGTTTCTGCGGTACCGAGGACCAATAGCACCACCAGGGGCGTTCGTTCCCCGACAGCTAGCACACCGTATCCGCACGGCAGTCACAATCATTGGCCAAGTAGCCACAGGCACTGGAGAATCACTCCGCGTACAACCACAGCCGTGGTTCCCGCCACACCCATGACGGCCTTCGAGGATCCGACGACGGCAATCTCGGCGTCTCCTCAGTGCTGGAATGGGCAGTGGTCGTCATCTACACCCGGAAGCGGCAGTCTGTATTCCGCAGGACAGTCTGCTTCGGTTGGCACGACAGTGGCCTACTCAAACAGCTCGACCGGGAGAGATCCTGAAGAGTTTGAGAGATCCTGAAGAGTTTGAGAGACCAAGATCTCCCAAATCGCACAATGCTGGACTTTCATTTTCTTTGAAGCTGAGCAGTAGCGAAGTAGACTGTGGAGCAGTACCAATCCTGGCGAGTCCTAGTATATTCGCCCCGGACTCGCAGACAGGAAGCAGTTCGTCGAAGCACAGAGGCCGCGGGCGGGAGCAGAGACACGAGCCGGAGGAGGACAGCCGGAGTTCTTCATCAGACTCGACAAGGAACGCGCTGCTTCACCGCAGAGTACAGCGAAGCGACGATGGTCATGCATGCCGGGTCGATGAGCAGCGACCGGAGCCGACCGACGGTCAGGGATCCAAAGTATTCTCTCGAAGCTCGAGCTTGCCAAATTACCGGAACAATCAGATCCGAGAAATGAAAGCAATGTATAAGGCAATGAATCTCAGGGTCAGTTTTGATTGCCCGCCGACGTTGAAAGAAGTGTTGCAACGAGCAACGATTGAGGCTCAGGAACGGCTCTTGAAGCACGATTGCTGATGTGTGAGGGGGACAGCCCGGCTGGCACGGGACTATGCGCCCTGAGTCGCAGCATAAACAAAGAGAGGGAGATCGGAAGAGGGTAGAGTGGGAAAATAAATGACCGAAGATGGATATCGACAGAATGAATATCGTGATAGCATACGAGATTGACGGAATAGCAGAATGTTATAGTCTTCCACACAGAAAATAAAATAAAAACGAGAAAAAGCAAAGACGAAGAAGGGATCAAATGAATGAACCGAAGAAATTGCCAGCTTTCGAAATGTTGCAACAAGGATAAACAGAACGAGGCCCCCGGGGGTAATCAAGTGGTTAAATACTTCAACAGGACAGCAGGCAGAGAGATATGTGTCCACGATGAAAGCTCCACAGAGATGCTGGCAGCCTTTATCGTGTTTGACGGGTGAAATACAGCATACAAATAAAGCAATGGAGTAGATGCCTGGTTTCAAACCCGTCTCGTGTAGGGAACACCGAGTGCACAGAGTGGATGACACAGCGACTGGCGATAGCATCGCTCGGTGGCAGAGCAGCGTTTCGGCACCCAAATTTCTTACCATCTCAAACTCGTATTTATAAAAAAGATCAGAATATACGATTCAATATTATTGCGGCCGCTGGCACTTTTTTTATTTTTTATAATATCTTTACGGAAAAGAATAGTCGTTGAGCTGCTTGATGCTTGCTCGTAAGCCGAGTGCTGAAAACTCGGCGATTGTGTGGCACCGCTCTCATTAGATGGTCAAAAGCTTCCGTGGAGCGCAATACGACTGAGTATGAAACGCGCTTGGAGTTTGACAGGAGCTGGAATGTGCTGTTGGTATGCAAAAGTCTGACGCCGGCAAGAGTCGCCAAGCGTGTGTCGGCGTGGTGGTACGCATGCACAATTCATACTACACATGGTGTCAAAGAGACACGAAAAGTAATTCGGAGAATAAACCGCGTGTGGACAATACTAGTACGACTATTTTCTTTTCATTTTTGGTTTTCATTTTTGCGAGATATATTGACCAGTGCTTTATGCAGTGGTTGTGCTGGTAGGCTTTGCTGCCCGGGCCATGATCTGCTGCGCACGGAGAATGATTTTCTACTCCAACGGCTCTCGCCAACAGGGTTACTGGCAGTGGCATGGGCGCACGCGCCTGTATAACGATGACTGCGATACAAGGAAAGCGGTTAATAGGTGATTCAGAGCTCGTGTTCGTACAAGATACACTAACAGTGGCAACTGCTTCCGCACATTCCTGGCCACTGCGGAACCTTTGCAGAACGAGGCGTGCGAGAGTACTGGTGCCATGCCATGGTTGTCAATGATGATTTTTCCGGGTATAAACATGCCCGCCCGGGATGACGGCGCGATGTGACGGCCGGCCAAAGACATGCATGCAGGGTAGCACAACGGCCCAATGAAGTCGTCGTTGTAAGCGCCCGGCACTGTACAAGGTCGGCCAATGGGAAGCGGCCTGCCAGGATCTGCGCAGTGGGGCGAATGTGATAGCGCCAGGCTTTCTGCAGGAAGGCTGCAGCAACGGCTTTCAGTGGACGGCAGGGTCGTTCAAGGCGCTTTCAGTGGACTTGACAGGCCTGTGAGACCTGCAGATACCTGCCGTTTTAAGGCCAGCCTGGTGCCACCCACGGTGCACTTCCAGCGCACACCTCATCCACTTGGGGCGCGGGGAGAAGCCTCCTCTGCCACCATCTCAGTATTGCCAACCAGTGCCATTCCACTTACCCACCACCATCTCTTCCGAAAGGCAAGGGTCGGGCCTCCAGCCTCCCCGCTCATCATGGCCGACGCGCAGGATTTGTTATGCCGGCCGCTTCCCGTTGTCTCTTCTCTTGGGGGCCGCGAGTAGTCAATACTGCGAGTGGACAGGCTCTCCCTCCCCGCCTACTCCTCCTTCGCTTTTGATTGAGGGCACTTTGTTGATGCACTGCTGCAAACACACACACACACGGACACACACGGTTCAACGGGCTTCGCATTCGACCTGCAGGCGCAAAGTTCATTCAACCAACAGGGCCCTCCAATGTGACGCTAGCCTACGGCTGCAGACATCACATCCAGTGGAGGACGGCACACCCAAAACTGCACGGCACCCAAAACTGCACGGAGTCGCTATATCTCGCCCGCGCGCCCACCTTTTGCATCCGCAGCTGGCCGTCATCATTCTCATCGTCTCTCTCTGCGCTTACGGAGCTGGCTGCATTATTTCAAAACTCTCGACTATACCCCTTCTGGCGGGTCGCATCTCGTTAAACAAACAGCTCTGAGCGACGCTCGTCATGCATACTCGCCTGACCAGCCTTCTTGTCCTCACCACCGCGCTGCCGGCGGCGCGAGCCGTGCTGGTCACCGAAAACTCGCCATGTCAGACCAAGTGCGGCAACGTGCTCGAATCCACGTCGCAGTCTGATATTGCATGCGGCGACAACGGCTTCGGCGCTGGCGACAGCCAAATCTTCAAAGGATGCGTTCAGTGCGAAATCAACAGCCACTTTGTCGGTCCTCAGAATGAGACTGATGTCACTGCGGCACTGTGTATGTCACAATAATGACAGGACCAAGTCTCTGATTTAAACTAACCCGATTTGCCGCAGACAATATGCGATACACACTTTCATCATGCCTCTTTGGTGTTCCCGGGAAAGATCATATGCTCAATAGTAATCCTTGCGTCACAAGGTCAGCAATTTCAATCTCGGTAGTATCCCAGATCCTTACTGACTCTTATACAGCAAGGCTTGCGCAAACTTTATGAACGCAACCATCTTCGACAAAGTGTCCGCCAAAGATCATGGCTACGAATACTGTGACTTGTGGCCTTCTGACAACGACATTGATTTCAAGGGCTGCCGAGACTGCCTGGCGGCTGATCATCATATCTTGGCCAATTGTATGTCATCACATCTGCCGCAGAGTAGCCCGCTCATCACTGACCTGTTTCCAGTTGTGTCGATGCTTCATGCCGGCTGCCTCCAAAAGCCAGAGCAGGGAGTTTCGGTTGGTGTTAATGGCGATCCGTTTTCCGCAACCACTCTCACTATTACTTCTCCAACACCAATAGCAACCGTTGACCCCGCTTGGTTCGACAATGGTCCCCTCAACCTGAATGCCAAGGTAGGTATTGCTGTGGGCGGATTTGTTCTACTTCTGATTCTTTCTGGCATTTTCGTCGTCTGGAACGGAAAAAGAAGACGTAGGGCCTATCTTCGCAAGCTGGAGGCAATCTACACGACAAACAAGGGCTGGCCGGCGCCTCAAAGTCCCTCAGGCGGCATGCTCGAGACACCCGTGAGCCAGCGACCTCTGAACAGTGGCTGGGGTGACTCGCCTATGACGGATCAGCCTGACAAGCCGTTTCCACGCTACATCTCACCATACTCGTCCCAATACAACAGCCCGATAAGTGCTACCGACATGACCTCGATGCCCTGGCCTAGCGCTGCACTGCCGCGAGACCATCACATTGGCGTGGCTCACGGGGGTGACAGCAGTGGAAACTCATGGGACGAAGACAAGGGAAAAGGCGTAGCCGAATCTTATGAGTTATACGACGTTACTGGCAGCGGTAGTGGCAGCGACGGATCCAAGGCTCACCACATAACGCATGATACTCCCGTGCTGAGCCACCCGGGGCATGGTCGGAATTCTGCCAGCCCTACACAACGCTCCTTGAACGAGCAAGATTTCAGAAACGGGAATGCCATATGAGTTCTCCCTGGTGGTCACTCTAAGCATTGAAAATCACACGATACCTTTTTGTTTGACATGTTTTTGTACGGTTGGAAAGCCCGCGCTCCGCCGCGACCGGAGTTCTGGGGTATTTATCTGTAACGTATAGTTTAAGACGTAATTGACATAGCCTTGATGGCTCAAACCTTCATTATTGTTTCTTCTTACATTTCTTTTCAAATAGTGTTGCAGCATCTGAACAAAATCCGGGCCAATCTGCTTGGTAGCCAGCTTGTGTGGCTAATGATTGTGGCTGATTGCGCTACCTTTCTTGAACGAGACTAGCGTCGAGGCACCAGCCACACATGCGCCAGCCAATGTCCCCACAAAGGCAGAGAAAAAAAAATTTGGACGCTGGCTATCCATCTAAATCACCAAAACGCAGAGACAGGCAAAAATCATCATCGCCGCCCCCTCGTCTCACGTTATTCCCTGCAGCGATACTCGACCGATAGAACCCTGCCGAATCACACATTCAAGATGGGCAAGGAAGTTGTGGCCACCAAGAAGGCCGAGGAGGACTACTCCATCAAGCCCCAGGCGGTCACGCCTTCGCTTGACACCAGCAACTGGCCTCTGCTGCTCAAGAACTACGACAAGCGTGAGTAGATGGCGTTCAAAAAGAGTGCGGTCTCGGATCAATACGTGTTTTACTGACTCAATGGCAGTCCTTGTCCGCACCGGCCACTTCACCCCGATCCCCAATGGCTGCTCGCCTCTGAAGCGCGACATCAAGTCCTACATCAGCTCCGGCGTTATCAACCTGGACAAGCCCTCCAACCCTTCCTCCCACGAAGTCGTTGCCTGGGTTAAGCGTATCCTGAGGTTAGTAGCGGCATCTTTCATCAAAGAGAAAAACATTCGCTAAGCAATTTTGGTCTTTTAGATGCGAAAAGACTGGTCACAGCGGTACCCTTGATCCCAAGGTCACGGGCTGCCTGATTGTTTGCGTCGACCGCGCCACCCGTCTTGTCAAGTCCCAGCAGGGTGCCGGTAAGGAGTACGTTGCCGTGATCCGCCTGCACGATAAGCTCCCCGGCGGCCAGGCCCAGTTTGCGCGCGCCCTCGAGACGCTCACCGGCGCCCTGTTCCAGCGCCCTCCCCTGATTTCGGCCGTCAAGCGCCAGCTGCGTATCCGAACCATCCACGAGAGCAAGCTCATCGAATTCGACAACGACCGCCACCTGGGTGTGTTCTGGGTCAGCTGCGAGGCCGGTACCTACATCCGTACCCTGTGCGTGCACCTGGGCCTCCTGCTCGGTGTCGGCGGCCACATGCAGGAGCTGCGCCGTGTCCGCTCCGGCGCCATGGACGAGGGCAAGCAGCTCGTCACCCTCCACGACGTGCTCGACGCCCAGTGGACCCACGACAACACCCGTGACGAGTCGTACCTCCGCAAGGTCATCTCGCCCCTCGAGACGCTCCTCACCTCGTACAAGCGCCTGGTCGTCAAGGACAGCGCCGTCAATGCCGTCTGCTACGGCGCCAAGCTGATGCTGCCCGGCCTGCTGCGCTACGAAGCCGGCATCGAGCACCACGAGGAGATTGTGCTCATGACCACCAAGGGCGAGGCTATTGCGCTCGCCTACGCGCAAATGTCGACGGTCGAGATGTCGACCTGTGACCATGGCGTCGTCGCCAAGGTCAAGCGCTGCATCATGGAGCGCGACCTGTACCCCCGCCGCTGGGGTCTCGGCCCCGTCGCCCAGGAGAAGAAGAAGCTCAAGGCCGACGGCAAGCTGGACAAGTTTGGCCGCACCAACGATGCCACCCCCGCCAAGTGGACGTCCGAGTACAAGGACTTTGGCGCCCCCGATGCCACCGCCGCCGCTGCTGCCGCCGCTCCCGCTGCTGTCGCCGCCACGCCCCAAAAGGCCGACAAGATGGACATTGCCGAGACGCCAGCCACTGAGGACGGCGACAAGAAGAAGCGCAAGAAGCACGACGGCGAGACTTCTGAGGAAAAGGCCGAGCGCAAGCGCAGAAAGGCCGAGAAGAAGGCTGCCAAGGCTGCCAAGAAGGCCAAGGACAGCTCCGACGAGGACAGCGATTAGAAGTCTCTTCCGTCCAAGCCGGGTGAATGAAGGGTGATGTGTGCGTGTGTGTGTTGCTGTCCGTCATCTATTTGGAGAATGTTTATGGTCACAAGTTGCGCAATTGGCTTAAATGGGGATGCTGTGTTTATACGGAGATGATGGTTGCTGTAAACATGTAAAGTCTCTCTGGGCTGCGGCAAAAAAACGGCGTTTTGGTAATGTTTCTAGGCAGGAATTTCACTATATCTCGAGTTTTACTATGCATTTCCAGCTGTGATCTGACTGAAATGTGGACAGCTGCTGGCCCCTCCACCCCCGGCAGGGAGGCGTTGTCGTAGGGAATTCTGATGAGAGACGAACGGAAATATGATGAAGCAAACGCCAAGAGCCTCCATGATGGCAGAAGGGTATCTGAGGGATGAGGCGAGGGTGCAATCGACCCGAGATGTAACTCCTTTGCACAGCTGTCTCGTCTCCCGGTGCATTACGGAGCGGTGTGTTGGACTGATGTCTGTCTACAGGAGTGGGCAGCCCTCTGCAGCCTCCCCTCTGGCACGCTCGGCAACTACGACATCATTGTCATGTTGGCCTATACGTTCAGCAAGGGGGCATGAGACGACGAGGAAGCCATCGACACGAAAAGGCTGCTGAGGGTTGCGCGCCATGATTCAGCCACAAGCTCTCCATATTGGCTCCAGAACCGGCAGGAGTCGGCTTCCCCAGTCTGTCTCGGGACCGTCCCCCGATGCCTGGAGTGTGGCTCCTAGTCAAGTCATGCATTTGAAGAAGCTCGCCTTGGCGACATTGTCCACTCTTTGAATGGCGATGTAAGTTGGTAGACGTGTTCATGTGGGAGCAGTGACTACTTTGAGGCCCTCCATCTAGGCTGTCTACTGCGCAGCACGCCACTCCTCGTGTAGCTTTCTCTGCTTCTCCCACTCCTTCAACAGCTTCTTACGTCTGCTTTTAGAAACCATGGTCCCTGTGGCATCCAGGGCCGGGATCCCGTTCTCGTCCCATTCCAGGTACTCGTCTGAAGTCTTGAACATTGACCGGGGGTCAACCTTCGCTCGCTCGCGCATTTCCTTTTCCTTGTCGGCATCTCGAGCCTCCTGCGCCAACTTGGCCGCTGCCTTTGCAGCGATGGCCGCCTCCTGAGATGCGCGTGCCTCTACAAGCAGTTTATCGACGGGCCGTACCAAGGCGGGCTGAGAGGCGCGATCCTCAAGATAGATACCCAGATTCCAGAGGTGTGCATCACGCAGCTGATCGCAGAGCGCTAGCAGATCCTTGGCCGGTGCTTGCTGTATTGCAAGGCCTTGGATGCTGGTGCCGAATCGCTGCAAAACCTGACTGTACGGCTTGGAGGATTCGGATACCGGGGTGGGCGCTGCCGTCATGATCCCGCTGGCAAGTTCAGCTATAGCTGTGTAATCGATCGGGGCGGAACGTGCCAAGGTTCTGACCTTGTCGCGTAACTGAGACGCAGGGTAAATGTAGGGCTTGGCTGGTGCGCGAATATCGAGGCCCGACCAGCCCACGCGATCCGAGACGCAGAGATCTCCCTCCGGGTCCAGACCAAAGATTGTGACAATACGCGTCAACCATTGAGCGAGCATAATGACTGTCGGATCTGACACGGCCTCTGCAGAGTTGAAATGGGTGACGAGGTCGGCAAGGATTCTCATTGCAGCCGGAGTGTTGAACGAGTCGAGAAGAGCTGCATTGACACCGGCTTTCGCCTTTTCCAGGAAATCCAACACTTGTGCATCTCCGGCGCGTGGCTCCTGCGTTGACATGGACTGAGGTTTGTAATGCTTCCAAACGTCAAAACTTTTTAGAAAAAAGTTATTAAACTTGTCTTCCCAACTAAGGACGGCCTTCATCAGCTCGTCAGTGACTTCAATTGCATCTTGCCAAGGCATGAGGAGAAAGCAGATGCGTAGAGATCGTGCAGTCCACTCTTTCTCGGAGAGAACGCTTCGGATGGTTGTAAAGTTCTTGAGGCTCTTGCTCATCTTCAGACCCCGAATTCTAGAGCTTGTTAGTGCATTGTTCAAGTGACGAGATGGACTTATCAAGCGCCCTTACCTCAGTGGCCCCATGTGGATAACGTAGTTTGTCCACTGTACTTGACAGCCAGAGGTTGACCAGTAGGCCTCCGATTGCGCGAGCTCGTTGTCGTGGTGAGGAAAGCGAAGATCGACTCCTCCGGAATGAATGTCCATCGTCTTGCCGAGCACGTCAGAAGCCATCGCAGAGCATTCAATGTGCCACCCTGGTCGCCCAGGACCCCATGCACTCGGCCATGCTGGCTCGCCTGGCTTGCTGGCCTTCCACAGCGCAAAGTGATTCGGGCTCCGCTTCATTGAGCCGCCCTTTGATAGTGAGCCCTCACCATCGGCTTGCAGGACACGGTCATTCTTGTTCCAGGGCTCTAGTCTAGCGTAGCTGTGCCCAGCCTTTTCAAACGAGTCAATGTCGAAATACACGGAGCCGTCTGCAGTGGCATAGCCGAAACCGTTTGCGACGATCCTCTCGACAATTGGGCAATCTGCGGAACATACTCGGTCACGCGAGTGAGTTTATCAGGAGCCAGGACATTGAGCGCAGCCATGTCCTCAAAGAATCGGCGTTCGAATTTTCGAGTCCTCTCCAGGAATATTTCGTGATTATCGGAGTCTATTTCTGCACCGTGCAATGCATCGAGATGCGGGAGCGAAATATCGGTCGTCTTGGTGAAAAACTCGGACAATCCCGTACATTTGAGAAGAGCATCGACAGCCGATTTTGCTGTCTCAAGATGCGCCTTCAAGAGCAGATCGTCCACTGTGCTCTGTTTTGCTGCTGCAGTGTCGGCAGAAGAGCCATGGCCCAACTGTTGTCCATACGAGTTGGCGACAGCCTCAGAGAAGGTTTCCGGTGTCGTGTCGGAAGGGAGAGCTGGGAGATTCTTTTCAATGTACCGGCGAAGCGCTGCTCTGGCCGCGGTCAAGACCGCGTCGTTCACCGAGTTGTCCTCAGTTTCATGCTCTTTCTTGAAGAGCGCGAGCAGGTGCTGCTGGCGGGCCGAGATGATGATCTTGTCATCAATATCAGTCGTGTTCATCACAAACTTGACACGGAAGCCAAAATAGTCCTTCATGATGCGGCGGAGAATGTCGGTCGAGACGTAATTCTTAGCATGGCCGAGATGAGCATCTTCGTACACTGTTGGTCCACACGCGTACCACGTCACCAGCTGACCAGCCGGATCATCCGGGACAAAGTCGTCATTGCTCCTCGTCAAGCTGTTATATATCTCCAATTGGGGAAGTCGCACGTCGAGCGGGCTTTGGGGGGAATCCATGGCGGCTGTTTGCGATCAACAGAACACATTTTATGCACGGAGAGATTCTCGAGAAGAGACTTTCAGCCTCCACAAAGAGATGAGAAAGTAGAGGGCCCGCACTTTTGGTTGGAAAAAGGAGGCAGCTCGATGTAGCAAAGTAATAGAGTCGATGTGCCTGCAATGCTCTTTCGGCTGCTGTCTGTGTCGAGCAAACTGGACCGTAGAAAGAAGCCCTCGGCAGAATGCCGGATAAAGACTTGTGCGTACAATTCTAAAAGCTAGCTTTTAATTTGCGGTGCTGCTGTAGTTTTGGTCAATGCACGGTGTGATGTTGTACAAGATGCTTGGGTTTTGCGGCGGCGCTGTGTACAGTGTTTTTGTGCAACGCTTATTAAATTAGACAAGGTGGCCCTTGTAGTACTGGCGCAAAGATAATCATGATGACCAAGTTGAATAAATAAGGTGTATTAGACTAATCCTTTCAGAAAAAAAAAATCAAGGTATATTAAAAGAAGAGAAGGCGGGTTTTAAGAGTGTCCTTCTCTAACTGCAAACTTATTTCTTTCTTTGGTAGTGAAGGAGGAACTTTGGAGTTACCTATAAGGATCCTGACTAATGAAACTAATAATTTATTAGAGACTTTAGTTTGGTAAAGAAAAGTGTAGCTACTCAGTCATGTTGAGTGCCTGCGGCGCAAAAAATATCCGTACTTCTACGTCGCTAAACTAATAGACTCCCCCGCTGAAGATGTGTCTTCAGGTACCACTTACACCGCAGTATCTTGTGACCTCATCCCCCTTCCTCCACTACCAACGGGATAGGGTGGACTAACTTACCTAGAGCTGACTGTGATGCACAATTCGCACTCCCTCTTGGAAATTTGCCATTTTCCGCCGTGGTCTTTGTCGGATGTAGCCTGTGTTCAATATTTGACAGGCGGTGGAAAAAGCCATTAAGGTGACTGCAGCGTGTCCGAGGCATGTGGTTGGCTGGAGCTCTAAGCGCCCACGCTTGCACAAGCCCTTGTTCCCCTCCTCCTGCATCACCCACCACGACTACCACCACACTTGCTTCCAGCTCTTGTCGAGGCCAGCCAGCCAGAAGCCGACTTTTGGCGCCCGTTTCTTCATGGCGTGCATCGGGGCGGGAGAATGATGGTTTTCCTCGTGGCGTGGCGTTCATCGGCGTGGCCTCGTCTCTTGGCTAGTTAAACCGCTCGCCGCAATCCTGGTCAAAGAGACGAACTACGCAGCCCACTTTGGCATTGGCGGCGGAATGCAATTGCATACACCCGATGTGACGGGTGGAAAGTGGGCGCCTGCAGAAATAAGTTGGACTGCAGAATGGGCTTTGGGGTGTGGCGGGTTCGGGACCCGGGAAAAGGTCAGCACAGAGACTTTGTCACGCACGCGCTGGGGGCGGCGTGCTAGGATTGCGGCAGGATATATACTACCACCGCAGACGCCATGCCCTTGTTCTCAAAGGTATAGGTCTCTCTTCGGTTTTTTTTTTGCAATCTCAGAGAACAGCAGTGCTGCTTCCCTTTCTCTTCGCTTCCTTTCACGAGTACTTGATTGTATATTTGTGAAGCCTGACGAAAAGAGTGGCTGGAACACTTTTTTCACTACTTTATTCACCTTGAGAAGCTCTTGAAGTAGCACGTGTGTGTGTGTGTGTGCGTGCGTTTGAGAAAGACACCATGTCCCTCATCACAGTCAAGAGCCGGGCCTTGCTCCTGGCCGCCCTCCTGTCAGTATCAACAACCATCACCACAGCGCTGCAAGTCACGCCCAACTCGCCCTGCGCGTCACTATGCCTTGATTCCGCTGGCCTTTCAGGCCCCGACACGCCCAATATTAGCGAAGAGGACATTGTCTGCTCCAACAGGGACTATGCGGGCGAAAAGGGCCAAAAGTTCCAGGGATGCATGAACTGTCTGCAAAACAGCACCTACTCGCAGGGCTCCCAGAACGACCAGGCGTGGTTCATGTGTAAGTCGTCGTCGTCTTGTACGTAACCACCGTTTATGAAACTGACTCTTGTGAAACCAGATAACCTCCAGTATGCCTTTGCGCACTGCGTCTTTGGATACCCCAACGGCACCGGCATCGGCTCCTACCCGTGCATGACGAGCGAGGCCTGCGGTCCGCTCAAGAGCACCGTTACGAGCACGCTCGCCAACAACACCGGCACCGATCCCTTTGGCTACTGTCGCTACAAGGGCGGCTCGACCTTTGGCGACACCTTTGGCAAGTGTCTCGACTGCATGGGTCCCGACACCGAGCACGGCTACGTGACCAACTGTGCGTCTCTCTTTGCTACACTCTCTCCTCTCATTCTCCCACGAATCTCCATACTGATACTTTGTACAGACTTTGTCGCTCTGGAAGCCGGCTGCGAGCAGCGTCCCACGTCCCAGGGCCACATTGCGCTCAACGACACCCTCTTCGCCAACCACACCATCGGCATCCTCAACCTCGACACACCGCCCAAGGCGCAAAAGACGGGCCTCTCCACCGGCGCCCTCGTCGCCATCATCGTCGTCAGCGTCATCGTCGGGCTCCTGCTCGTCGGCGGCTGCGTCTTCCTGCACATCCGTCGGCGCCGCAACCGCTACAACAAGTCGGCCCTCGAGTACGCCGCCTCGCGACACCTCCGCGGCGCCTCGTCCATGGACTTTCAGTGCGCGACGCATGTCAACCCCTTTAGCCCGGGCTTCCGCAACAACAACAGCAGCTACCAGGACATGCAGCAGCAACAGCATGCCGGCGCGTTCCGCGAGTACGACGACAATGCCTCGGTAGAGGTGCGCACGGCGACGGCCGTCAACCTCCACCACCACAGGGGTGGCAGCAGCGTCGACGAAAAGGGCACGCCATTCGTCGTCACCGCCGCCCCCGCCGCTGCCCAGGACGAACAGCCGTACACGGATGCGCTGCGCTCGCACCCGCCCGCCGGGCCCGTCAGGAACTTTTCCCACAAGCAGCAGCAGCGGCAACCCTCCTACATTGACACCACGAGCGGCCTCGCCAGGCCCGAAAAGGCCATGACGTCGCCGATGCCCTACTCCCCAGACAGCTACATGACGCCCTCGTCGACAACGTCGGCGACGCCGTTCCTCGCCGCAGGGCAGGGTTCGGCCTTTTCGCCAACGTCGCCGCGCATGGTGCCGACGGCGGCCTTTTCGCCGCACACGAGCTCGCCGCTGGTGAAGCAGCAGCCGTGGGAGGAGACGGGTGGCGCGCACGGCGGCGGCGGCGGCGGTGGTGGTGGTGGCCTGCTCCGGTCCAAGGCGAGCAAGACGGACGTGAATGCGCCAGTAGCGACGAGGCAGCTCCAGATCAAGTTTCCGCCGCCGCCGAAGCGGTAGAGTTGCTGAAATGGAGTAGAGGCGTCCTTTGGGCAATGTTTATATCTTGTCTTGGCCAGGTTCTTTTTCGGCAAGGGTTTCTCGGAAATATTGCTTCAATTTTGTAAATATCAGCTTATGGCGCACTGGAAACTGTCGCTCTCTAATACCAATCATTTCTATACCCAGCATTATGCCCAATGCTCAAAACAATCACTTGTCCAAATGTTAAGTGTAGTGAGGGGTGGCGTCATCTCGACACCAAGTCGTAAAGATTTGTAATTATCCATCATCATCGCCCAGTCCACTTCTCACCCCTCTGGCTTCTATTTACCACATAGTGCTGTATATACAAAATTGGTGTTTCATGCTGTCTGTCTCTCCTCGATTTTCTTTCTCCTGCCCCAAACCAAGACTGTTTGCAACGAGCCAGCTGTCAAAACACTCTGTTCAAGGGACGACAGGCCATCCCTCGTACCACTGTAGGTCGTCATTTCCTCCATGGGTATTTTCCACTTCCCGTGTTTAAAATAAAATCACGCTGTCCCACAATAACAAACAAACAAAGAAAAAATCAAAGCGCCGTTTCGAAGCAAGTCCTGCTGAATGCAAACCACAGTAACATCCCAGCAGCAAGTACAATATCCGACAAGTTTTCAAACAATATTACCAGACACCACACTCATGCTGTCATCCAGTGGGGTGCCATCTCTGCTCGAGATTTCAGCATGCAGACGCTCATTCTGCGATCTAAACCACAACGTCCCCTCCTCCATTTCTTCTCGCAGGGCTCGCAACTCGTTGACCAGATCCCTAGTCGAGACATCGCTCATGACGCGTTTGTGACTGTTTGACGGTGGTCCGTCGTTTAGCTCCATCGACTCGGTGCTAACCTCGCTTACTCGTTTCCTCTTGTTGCCGACGTTTTCCTCAAACCCTGCTGCTGAGGGAATCGCACCGTCACGTGTGTTTGAAAAAGCAGGCGGCGGCGGAATGCTGCCAATGGATGGGCGCCGGGATGCAACACTCGCAAACGACGGGCGCCGAGATGTCACACTAGTAATCGACGGGCGTCGGGATGGCACACTCGTAATCGAAGAAGCTCTCTGTGATGGCCGGTTGAATCGTCGATCGTTCATGAGACTTTCAGGTACTGCCGTGCCGTCGGGGAGTTGGACAATGCCCATAGCTTTGAGTCGCCATCGCTCCGAAACTTTGCTGCTTCGCACGCTTTCTGACCTCGATTCTTCACTAGAGCCAACCGAGGGCAGAGACCGGCGAAAGTGCCCTGTGCTGCCACCAAGGAGTTCTTCTCGGAGCGCCCTGGTCTTGGACCCTCCTCGCGACATGGAGCTCGACCGTGACCGTGCTGGAGAGGACGTGCCGCTTTGTGTCGTGGACAAATTAAAATGTCGCCCAATAGCGGCCGCAGAGTCCCTGGTCTTGCCAACATCCATAGCAGAGGATCGGCCCGGAGTTGGGATACTGCGCTTCCTGGCTTGCTTGGCTTGGCTCTTGCGGAAGCCCTCCATAAGGGTTTGCTCACGATGCGCCTTAGGAGCCGGTGGAACCTCGGGCCTAGACTTTGGGATGGCTTGCGGTATACTCGAAGCCATTTGCCGAGCCCGATGAAAGTTCCTAAGCTGATCCCGTCCACTACGACGTAGGAACTTCAGTCGCTTTTCTCTTGCGTGAGTTTTCCATCGGTAAAAGTATTTCACGGACAAAGATCGCTTTCGGAAGTTGTCTACAATGGCATTGTCCCGTGTCTCTTCCTCTTGTCGGCGCTTCTCCTCCTCCTTCTGGTGCCAATCAAGAAAAACGGGCGCGAGCAGTTCGTTCACCCAGAATTGCTGAAACTCAGCCATTAGCCCATTGTCACCCACCACAATCCATTTGGTAAAGTCTAGCAGTCGATCACGTTTGGGTTGTGGGAGTTTTGGCGGCTGCACTGGGGGGGACGCAGCAAGCGAGGCAACAGTAGCTGTACTACCAGGGAATGCCGGAGGCTTCGACAGAGGAGTCAATGAGTGGGGTACCGAGTTCGGCTTGTTCGCAGGCACTGACACCTTCGGCTCTGTCGGCGGGCTTGTAAACGCTGGTGTGAACGAAGGTGAGCCGGGTGGTGTTGAACTCTTTGTCGATTCGGCTGCTTCTGCCGGTTGAGGCTGCGTTGAGAGGGCGGAAAAGGGGGAAACAGCCTTCTGCACCTTATCAGACGTCGCAGTCGGAGCTTTCTGCGCCCCAAGATTGAATCCGCTGAAGCCCGGGGCAGCAGGAGTAGGAACGGCATCATGTGGCCTTGACGAAGAATTTCCTATCGACGACTCAGAGGACTTTGGCTTGAAGCCACCAAAGCCAGAGAAAGTAGGCAAAGAAGCATGCGGTGTGGTAGAGGACGTCGTAGTCGGAGGCATTGAAGTGTCTGTGTTCGAGCCACTGAAGCCGAAGGAAGGCTTTGTATCGCTTCCGATGCCCGCAGTCGGGGCAGTCTGCCCGTTACCAAAGGGAGGGCTCTCTTTGATTGCTGGCTCACTGGACATCGTTTGAGAGGGCATAGCCTTGGCAAATGGGCTGTTTTGCCCTTTGTCTCCAAAATTTGGTGTTGGAGCTGCTGCACTGGGGTTTTGGATGCCAAACGGCGGTGTTGGATGTTGCGCTGTTGCTGCGGACTTTCCTTCTTGCGAGAATAAACTTGACGTGGCTTGGTCCGCTTTAGCCGGTGCTGACATTCGTTAGTTGTTTGATGATTTTTGGAGTATAACTTTGTTCGAACCTTGTGTCAAGGGATTGTTCAACGCGCTTCCATTTGTTGTTGGTTGGCCAAAACCGCCGAATCGGTTATTGAGAGGTGGAGGGGGCATACTCGACGGCGCCTTGGCAGGTTCTTCTTGTACGAAGAGGCTGCCCTCCTGCGCAAGCGAAGGCTCCTTATGTGAGGTAGTAGCAGCGCCGGCATATACAGTTTTGTGTACAACTTCGGGCAGAGACCGCGAACCACGCTTGTTTTCCACCAACGTTTGTGAAAATTGATGCTGAAGCCGGGGATGCGGCAAAGTTGAGGAATTATAGAGCACAGCGCAGCTCAGATTCCGGTCTGCTGGGTTCTGCTGGCTGGGCTGAAACTCAATGTCATGAAGCTCGGCAAACTCAATCGCTTGTTGAACCGTATCGAATTGCAGATACTTGTTCAAAGCGGCTGCGGTGACATCACGCGACGGCTCTCTCGGCCGTGCAAGAGCTTTCTTTATGCCCCTCAGGATAGAGCGACGCAGCTGTGGAAAATGGCATTCCGCAAAGCAAGCCATAGTGTATGAAACCGTTTCGTCTTGCACAATGCGGAAATAGGTGTGGTGAGCACCACCCGCGGCAAGGGATGGGCCATCCAGGAGTGGACCGTGGAAATCCGATGTATTCTGCAGGGCTTCGACCAGCGAAACCGCGGTCCTAATAACATCGCAGTCTCCGTACAAGCTTGGCCGCCACTGTCGTTGCACCATTTCGAGCACATTGGGGTCGTTGGCATGAAAAAGCACGTAGTATGCCCGGAACTCGGCTTCGTTTTCGCAAGGGGAGCCTTGTGCGTAGCAGTCGTCGTATAGGTCGCGTAATGTCAAAAGAGCTTTGCTCAGCTGCTCAAGTTCCTGCTGTTCCACAAAGTCCTCGGGAGCTTTGCCGCTCTGAGAGAGAAGATGCAGGGCTGTTACGTGGAAGCGTGCAATGTCTTCCAGTACAGATGCTTGTATCTTCATTTCCTCGACGCTGAGTGTTGAGAAAAAAGTAAAATCCCGTCGAATCGCCCGGGTTCGGTCCCAGAGATAGCCATGCAACGTGGGCAAATTTTCATCGTTGCGCAACAAGTCATTCAATAGATAATCGAGCGTTTTTCGTAAAGTCGGTACAGACAGTACGTCCATCGGTAAAGGTGCTTCTTGGCCGGCAGCGGAGCGCGCCAGCTTTTTAACCATTCGGGTCGTGCTCGCAAACGTCGTTTGAGGATCTTTCTCGGGTGTCGGGATATCGAGCTCTGTGATTCTCGTGATCTTCTCGTACTCTGGGCACATGTCTTCACATATACCTTTAAAGTCGATGGCTTCTCGCAGTGCCTTTCGTTTCGTAGGGTCGTCGATCAGTCCTGCGCGTGTGAGAGACGCTCGCACCTTGCTTCTATAGTCTTCGTATTGTTCGCGGAATTTTGCCATTTGCGCTTTGCGTTGAGGATCGCCAGGCTGTGAGGGCCATGCTGGTGGTGCGATGCCATCTTGTCGCAGCTGTTCGTAGATTTTTCTGGCATGGGGATCGTTCGAGCTAGGCAGCTGCCCCGTTCCCTCTGGTGCACCGGAAATCGCGGGGGCAGGCGTCGAAGTTAATTTAGCCTGGGGTTTTGTGAATGCCCCTGGCTTGCCGCCAAACGGGCCGGAGGAGGGCTGCAACCCATTTGTTTGCTGCCCCCAGGCCGGCTTTGATGTCTGTTTGCCTCCACTCGCGGCTGTTGCTGATGGCGTGGAAGCGAAGGGGTTCGACGCGCCATTGGCGTTACTGGAGCTAGCCGTGTTCTGAGCAAATGGATTGGGGGGTTTCGGTTTCGCTCCGAATGCAGCGGTGCCGCTGCCATCTTGGCCGAAAGGATTCGTCTTTGGAGCGAAGGGGTTGGAGGCGGCTGGTGTCGAGCTCTGCGTCGACGTGCCAAATGGCGAAAACATTTGGCCGACAATGCAGCCGGCGTCGCATTCACCTACGCAATCGCCTGCACATGGAGAAGAGATTCCAAAGGCCCTGCTATTGCGTTCGCATGAGATGGCTGGGAACTCGTGATGGTTGATCGCGGTTAATGGAGGCGCCAGAAGCTACCCACTAAAAACATCGACACCCAGCCCACTGTATATATCCTAGGCCACAGCCTCACGTGACTCTGTATTTGAAAGTGCGACGTCGCACCTCTTGCGCAAACAAAACGAAATCAATAAATTGAGTCATTGTAATACGGTTTGGCGAATAGGAATCCATCATGATTCAGGTATCACAATTGTACGTAGTGGGATGTTGTGTCATGGGTACTCGTTCGTATGTACATCTAGTTTACCGCCTTCCCTTTATTCGTGCGGGCCCCAGCTCTCTGCGGATCTCCTCCAGCTGCTCCAGACCTGTCTGCGCCTTTGACTTCTTGGACGTTCGCTTGCCGGGCTTCCCACTATAGTTGCCGAGGAACTCGTCCATGATGTTATCAAAGTCGTTACGGATTGGGCCCGTGACACTTGAAGCTGTAGAAATAGCCGACTCGGAGGCCATGTCGTCAAACTCTTCGTTGTATTTTTCTTCAATCTTGTCGAAACGCGCATCCAGGAAAGAGAGCTGCTCCGTGCGCACCAGCGAGGAAGATGTCATGGAAAAACCAGACGCGACGGTGAGCGCGCCCTTTCTCTTCTTCTTGCGACCGCCGTTTGTGGTTGTGGTCCATGTGGACTGTAGCTCGGACTGAGAGGGTGCGCCAGGGGCTTTGGGAGGGCCGCCGGACTTTTGCTCCTTTTTAAATTTTTGGAAGTCCTTCATCCAGTCTTGTGAGGGCCCTTCTTCGGGTTGTTCTCCGACTGCCACCAGCTGTGGTACCTCGTCGTTGTACTCTTTGTTCGGCTTTGCGGTATTATCCGACTCCCAGCCCTCGTCATCGTCAAATTGATTATCCTCAAAATCGTATTCGTCGATTTCGTACCCGTCTTTGGCCAGTTGGTTGAAAACGGTATCATCCTCCTCGTCAATAAAAGCATCGTCCTCTAGTGCTTCAAGAACTTCTCGTAGTCTAGGATCCATGTCTGGCTGGAATCCAGCAATGGCGTCAGGGACATCCTGCTGCTGCTCATACGACATGCGCGGAAGGTCTTTGGTTGGCAGCATATCCGGGTCCATAACGTCCTCTGCCTTGTGTTCAAGGTCCATTTGTTTCAGCGCGTCCTCGAGAGACTGCGTCTGCTTGCCTTTGCCAGCATTTCCTGCAGCCTTGGCTTCGACGAAGACGACATTGCCACCGCCTGAGTTTAAATCTCGTAAATGTTGCATGTAATCGTACTCGGAGTCGTCGTAGTATACGCCGTAGTTGGCAGCCTCGCCCTCGTTGGCGCGGATGTGTTCCGCGTCGGAGCCAAGTTCAGAGGCCAAATCGCCGAGGTTTTTTCCCTTGCCTGCATTTTTGCTGCCTTCGGTCGGGTTCAGGACCATCGACGGCGCGCTCTCGTCGTAGATGAGGGGATCATTTTGCGGGCGATGCACCAGCGTAAAGTGCTGGGCACTCTTCTTGTCGCTAGATGAATGTTAAAACCATGCGATTAGATCGACCAAGGCTTTGCGACTTACATCCACTTTCCTTTGGGCATTTTGGTCTGGGTATCTTGAATTTGGAATGTTCGAAAATCCTGTGCACCAGATCCAACAAGGTTGACTGACAAAAATTGTCTACTCGACCTACAGTGTTGAAATCCGATAGCACTGTGTCGACCCCGCGTAAAATTCTGCGAAAGACAGTACGAATAGCAAAATGCCCCGCTATCGTAGAAAATTTGCCCCTCGGTGACTCGAATTATTCAGCCAGCCCACCATCGTCTTTCACTTACCACAAGCCACTTTTTAAAGATACAGGTTCTTTCTATAAAGACCCGCGTCGATTCTGATATTGCCAGGTTCAAAACTTTTACACAATAACTGCCAGACGAATCGCTCAAGATGGTTCTGGCAAAGTCGAAGCAGAGTGTGGGGTTGGGCAATGCCTTGATGAACGATCGCTTCGGCAAGGGCAAGGGTTCCGATAGAAAGAAGACTGGCGCCGTTGCGCGAACGCACCATGCCACTGGCGAGCAGTACCTCGTCAACGAGAAGCAGGATGCCGCTTGGGTCAAGATGCGCTCTGTCACGGAGCAAAGCGCCATGGACGAGTTCCTGTCGACCGCCGAGCTGGCCAACACCGACTTTACCGCCGAAAAGACCAACAACGTCAAGATTATTCATACCGACCAGAAGAACCCATACCTATTGTCCGCAACCGAAGAGCGCGCTGTTTTAGGCAAGCACAAGAAGCACAGAGATAGACTGACGGTCCCCCGACGACCAAAGTGGGACGCCTCGACGACGCCGCAGCAGCTGGATCTCCAAGAGCGTAACTCGTTCCTCGACTGGAGACGAGGCCTAGCTGAACTGCAAGAAAATAACGATCTGTTGATGACACCCTTTGAGAGAAACTTGGAGGTCTGGAGACAATTATGGCGCGTTATTGAGCGTTCCGATCTCATCGTGCAGATTGTTGACGCCCGTAACCCTCTACTCTTCCGATCCGAGGATTTGGAAAACTACGTCAAGGCTGTCGATCCCAAAAAGGAGAACTTGCTCCTCATCAACAAGGCCGACATGATGACACAGAAGCAGCGCCACGCCTGGGCTCAGCACCTGAAGAAGGCCGGCATTGCCTTCAGATTCTTCTCGGCTCATCTCGCCAAGGAGATGAACGAGGCGCGCGACCGGGAGGAAGAGGAGGAAGATAGTGAGGAAGAGACTGCGCAGGCCGCAAAAAGTGCTGGCAAGCGTCGCGCGGCCAAGTCGGAGTCGTCAGAGGAGGAAGACTCCGATGAAGAGTCGAGCGAGGAGGATGCTGGCGGCGCGCGTGTGGCAACCGACGAAACCGAGATCATGGACGTCGATGAGCTCGAGGAGATGTTTCTCCGCTACAAGCCCGCCGACGCTGCCACCGAGACAAAGCTGCAAGTCGGTCTCGTCGGCTACCCCAACGTCGGCAAGTCTTCAACAATTAACGCCCTCATCGGCGCGACCAAGGTGTCCGTCTCGTCGACGCCCGGCAAGACCAAGCACTTTCAGACCATCCACCTCTCTGACCGCGTCATCCTGTGCGATTGCCCCGGTCTCGTGTTCCCCAATTTTGCCTCGACTAAGGCGGACCTGGTCTGCAACGGCATCCTGCCCATCGACCAGATGCGCGAGTTCACAGGCCCCGTCGGGCTCGTGACGCAGCGCATACCGCACCGCTTCCTCGAGGCCGTCTACGGCATCCGCATCCGCATCCGCTCCATAGACGAGGGCGGCACCGGCGTGCCCACGTCCGAGGAGCTGCTCCGCGCCTACGCCGCCGCGCGCGGCTTCAAGACGTCGGGCATCGGCCAGCCCGACCAGTCCCGCGCCGCGCGCTATGTCCTCAAGGACTACGTCAACGGCAAGCTGCTCTTTGTCTCGCCGCCCCCGGGCGTCGACGACGCCAACGAGTTCAACGAGGAGCTCTACGACGAGGAGCACCTGCCGGAGAAGCGCCGCGCCGCGCTCGCCGCCGCCGCGGAGCAGCTGTCTCTCGCTGACGACCCGCTGGCCGACGGAGCCTCCGTCGCTGCCTCGGACATGGTCTCGATCCAGCCGCCGCCCGCCGTGGGACCCAAGACGCGCAAGCTCGACAAGGGCTTCTTTGGCGCCAAGAGCGCCGGCGGCCACGTCACGCAGCCCTTCAACTACAAGTACACGGAGCAGGGCGCGCTAGAGTCGGGCAAGGCCCTGACGGGCCGCAAGGCGCGCACGGCGTACGCGCTCGAGAACGGGCTGGACCCCAAGGAGTTGGCCAAGGCGACCAGCAAGAAGCATTTCAAGGGCGGCCAGAGCAACGGCAAGGGCAAGAAGCTGCACCGTACGCTAAACGTGGATGACGACTAGATTTTCTCATGGAGTTTTCTATGGTTTATATGGTTTTCAAATGAATTGCATCATGAATTTAAGCTACTTTCTTTTTCGGCGCATTGTGGGCATGTTTGGCGAAGTGAAAATGAACAGGTGGCACTTTTAGAAACAGGCAGTCTATACTCGTCAGTCAATTCGATATTTTGTTCATTCAACACGTTCGTATTTTCCAGTACAAATAGTGTGGTTCTAGTATGAGCAGCATATTCTCTATGACCAAAAACCCACGTGTCCGTTCCAAATGCATCATCGTAGGCTCAGGTGTGATAACCCAGCTCGTCTATGGTATTACGCAGAAAACAACAGCAAATTCTATACCCAAATACAGCCTCTATTAAATATCCATTATTTTCTAATTCTTTCTTCTCTTCACCTTTCGTTCACCCATCCTGCCTAGTAGGCAAAGACCATCAGACTGGGATTCAGCACAAACGGCACCAGCGCATGAAACGACAGGTTGAGGGCCAGGGGCACAATGGCGGAAAAGTCCTTGATGGCCCAGTCCGGCGACGCAAAGGCGCCGAGGTACACCATGGCCGCGACCATGAGCGTGATGAAGACGTACATGGGCCAAAACGTCTTGAAGATGCGCGGCACCTCTTGGAAAAAGTTGGAGTCGACCTTTTCCTTGGACGTGGATCCCCACTGCATGTCGACGTGGAAGAGGTGCGCGAGCAGCGAGACGGTGATGTGGTAGGAGATGCCGCCAAAGAAGACGGTCATGAGCGGCATCCACTTGTAGTTCTCAAAGAGGGCGCCGACGAGGCCGCGCTCGCCGGTGCGGTAGCGCAGGATGGCGAGGGCAATGGGCCCCGCGCCGTTGAAGACGACGACGAGGGAGAGGAAGACGTTCCACGACGTCAGGTAGCTGGTGGCGAGCTCGTCGCGGATCCAGCCGATGAGGAAGTAGTTGAGGCAGGTGAGGAAGAGGGCGGAGCCGAGGGCAAAGTACGAGCACATGTACGACATGATGGAGATTTTCGACGACCACATGATGTTGGAGAAGAGAAAGGTGTAGAAGAGGGGGGTAAAGGGCCCGCGGTAGATCCAGCGGTGGAGGGGGTGGAAAATCATCTCCGAGACGCCATAGGCGTACTTTTGCCAGCGCATAATCTCGTCGTAAATGGTCAGCGACACGCCCTCCTTGAACTCGTCGTTGTGGTACGACGCGATGCGGATCACGCTGCCCTCCATCTGCAGACGCAGCGCAATGTCAAAATCCTCGGAGACATGGCTCTCGGACCAGTACGCCGTGTACGCGCCGTCCTGCTCGGGGCGGCCGACGTCCTGGACGGCGCGCCAGCGCAGAAAGGCGTTGTGGCCGACAAACGGCGCGACCTCGCCGGCGCCGATGGAGAAGCGGATCGACGAGTAGACGAGGTTGGTAAAGTAGGTGATGCCATTTTCAAAGTAGTCGCGCGTGACCTGCATGACGCCCGTCGAATGCTGCACAATGGCAACCTCGGGCGAGAGGTACATCTCGGCGGCGCCGTAGAGAAGGCAGTCGATGGGCACGCGGGTGTCGGAGTCGACGAGCAGAATGACTTCGCCGACGCGAATGTCGCCCTCGGCCCACGCAAGAGGCTCCTCGTCGAGAAGCTGCGCCAGGGCAGCATTGTACATTCCCTCCTCTTCGGCCTCGTCAATCATGTCGGTTCCCGTGGCGGCGACGCGGGTGTCCATCATCTCCTGCATGCGGCGCTCGACGCGCTGCGAGAAGTTGAGGGCAAAGTTCATGTTGGAGGCCTTTTTAAACTTGCCCTTGCGGACGTAACCCTCGTCGCCGTTGTGGCGCGGACGCGCGACCCAGCCAATGTTGTTGTTGTGGTAGTATTCCTGGCGCTGGCGGACCTGCGCCTCGGACAGGCCGGCGCGAAGGCCATCATCGTTGATCATGATGGTGGCCGAGCCACCGTGGGACTCGTAGTAGGAGACGGCCTGCTGCAGACTGCGAATGGTGGGGATAATGACCGACTCCATGCCCTCCTTGTAGACGGGCATCTGGATGGTGACTTTGGGGAGCTCCATGCCCTCCATGTAGGCGCGCTCCAGGCTGGGCTTGTGGCAGGAAAAGTAGCGCGAGTTGGTCGTGTTGCCGCCAATGGGACCGAGCATCTGGAAGAGGTCGGAAAAGACAATCTGGAAGAAGAAGAGGCTGACGCATGCTAGCAAGGGAATGGGGACGACGAGCGCCATGCGGACCCAGTACCCATCGAGCAGACACTCGCTGACCAGTCGCCCAATGTACACACCGACAAGCAGGACAATGGTGAGTGCCATGGCGAGACCGATGAAGACGGCAGAAGTGCGCATGACGGGTCGCTTCAGGGACTCGGGGCGCTCCATGGCCTTTTCCTTTTCGGCAGCAACTTCCTCATCGCCGTCGGCCTCGTCAGCCTCGGTGATGTAGGCGGCTTTCTCATTGATGCCAGCGGCAGGCGTGTTGTAGCCGCTGGGAGTGTTGCCAGACAAGATGGAAGGTGTGCGGAAGGGCGAAGATAGCACAGTGTTGGCCACTTTGCCAGATCCCCAAATCTAGAACTGAAATTAGCATCGCTTTCAAATGCGAGAGGCAAGGGTTCATACCATGGTAAGAAGCTTCTCTTCGAGGTTTGCAGCGTGGCTGAGGACGTGTGAGATATCGTCGTGCCAGACGAGTAGCATGCGCTCCTGCTGACAGATGCAGGCATATTGGTACTTCTTGACAGTTGTGGGATGGGCGTGGTGCAGTGAGTCAATGACCTGCAGCTGGGAGCCGTCCTTGAAGCGGAGCTCAGTCTGGCCTTCTGTCAAAGCCAACATGATACCTTCCAGGAGGCGAGGTCGGATCGTGACGGCAACGGCCAAGTTCATGCGGCTCACTGCATCGTGGAGTACAGGGTGGACAGGTTCCGGAACGGAAATGTACTGTCCTCGTGCGCGGCGAATGAGCACACCGTGGATGTTGTCGGGATCTTGGGCAGCGTCAGGGTGAATCCAGCCGCTGACCATGATTCGGTTGTAGATATAAGTAGCCATCTGCATAAACTGTCAGTTTCTTCCACGCAACATTTTCATCGTCGTTTCGATTTCAACTAACCGTTCTGTAGCGAAAGTCGTCAGAGTACTGAAGTCGTGAAGGCGTCGATTGGCCTGTCTTGTTGCCATTATCGCTGTGGGAATTTGACGAGCGCATCGAAGCGACAGAGCGAGCATGGCTTGGGCGTCGCGACTGCGATAGTTGACTGGGCTCACTCAGGCCGAGCCCGGTGTTTTGAGATGTTTGTTGCACCATCTTGTGAGGATTCAAGGAGGGCTAGACAGCCTCCTTGCCGGATCTTGAAGCTCGCAGGGATATGAGGCTGGTTGAGAACAATTGCCTGCCGGCGCAAGGCTGCGTCTCTTGATCTGCGAGAGAGCGACTTGATAGATAGCGAGTGTGTGGTCGATCTTCTACGTGGACAGCATGGAGTGAATAAAGTACTGTCTTGAAAAGACTTGGAAAGAGGCTGGACGGGTTTTTCAACAAAAGAAGAATACCGCAGAAAAGATTGTAGAAAGTTCAGGAGCTAGACAACAAATGTGCAGTTAAGACGTCGAGAGATATGGCAGATAGAACAAGGACTAGCAGCGATGTTGTCTGCTTGCTGGACTAACTACAACAGACTAGCAATTAGGGCGTCCAGGCTTCAGAGGGGCCCGATGGCGACTAAAACGAGTCCAACAGCCTAATGCAAGGTCGTCAGCATCTTCAGGACTGAGCGGACGAGGCCAGTCAATTCATCACGGACACACAAGCCGCCGGGGGGTGTCAACAGGGGGAAGAGTGTGGCCGGGGGTGTGTGAGCTTGGGCTGTAGCCGAAGGTACAAGTCGAGTACATGCGTCAAGAAGAGCACATACATCCAAATGCTAGGCTTGATCGAGGTTCGTGTGGGTCGCCGACCGAAGAACGTGTACGGAGCACATTGTATCCGTGGCACCGTGGGTAACGTTAATTACTGGTACGGATACTGGTAGCAGAGCGGACTTCAGCCCTGGTGCTTTGTTTTCCGCAGTAGGTAGGATTTGGACTGGGCCAGGAACATGGCTTGGCTTGGCGTGCAGAGAGAACAATGGTCGCTTCATATCGCCGAGGTGCGACAGCCTGCCTCTAGCGAGGCCAGGATAGCTAATGTGTTGTCGCGCAAGATAAAGAAATCGCGCGGACCGACACCACCGTTTGTGCTAGCCAATAGCTCCGGCATCTGCATCCGCGATCCTGAGGCTGAAGGAGGCCGTCAATACATGCTGCCTGCTAGGCTTTCAACACTTACAGACCGGGCTTTGCAAAGTGCCCGCCGACTGGGGGCTATTGTTCTCGCGTCTCATGCAAAAGACAAAAAGCGGAATAAGTGAGTGGAGTCGTGGACGTCGCTGCGCTGAGCGCGGAGAAAAGTCAAACGCCACCAGCAGTGTTATTTTGAGGTAAGCTTTTGACTTTTCCTTGGTTGCACCAATGCTCCAGCCAAGCTCGGACGACAGGAGAAGATTTGCATTAATGCGCTATGGACCGGTCGTGGAAAACGGCTTTTGGTTGAGCTTATAGTTGGCCTTTGGTGTCCGAGCCGAGCTCGTCTGTAAATCCCAGCATTGATTTGTTTGTCTCATGTTTTGGTGTGCTGATCGGCTGCATCCGATGGCGTTCGTGTGGCTGCAAATTGCGGCGTTTGGGGAGTCGTTCCGTTCAGCCTCTTTTCACGACTGCGACACGCACAACACACCTGCAACAAAACACAGACTTGTTAATTTACATTCAGCTGCGGCGGATGCCCGTTTGATGCAGCGGCTCAAAACGAAACGCACAGCACCCAAGCGCAGAGCAGCCGTGCTGCAGTCATGCCCACAGACAGACGTTGGGCCGGGAGCTTGAATGGGGGAGGCAGCCGGCGTCTGCGACGGACCACACAAGCTCCAAGGTCGCCGGCTGCCGCACAGAGCGTTGCTGCGCTGCCTGCGCTTGCCCTGACTAGACTCGTTGGCCAGGCTTGTTGACTAGACTTGCTGATTAGACTTGATCAATTTGGAATTGCAGATGGGCCAGCCTTGCGTGCTCAATACCGAGGACGATGGCCAGCAAACGCGAGCGCCGTCGTGCTGGGGAGCCACTTGATGTTTCTTTTCCCCCCCTTCTCTTTTCCTCTTCTGGCGGCACTATTTTGATTTTGTCAACCAGAAGACGCTAGGCTGTGGATGCCGATCCGGGTCGCTGGGATTATGGCGGGAGATTCTGGTTGCTCTGCCGTGGTGTGTGGGTGCTAAAATGTGGTGGGTGCGGAAAGGAGTTCTCTCGACAGCTGGCGATGCCGAGCTGTCAGCGCTTCGGTACCTGGCCGTGGGCGGAGACTCTCATAGTGGAGGCAGGTACCCGCTGCCTGTACTCCGCACAGTTGGTCTTTTTGGTTGGGCTACAGTCCTAAAAATCTCGGATCCCACCACTACCTACAGCTGATTCATGCCGCTGCCAGTAGCATGGAAGAGCTTGCCTCCTCGGACGATGGCTTCCAAGTCAACTAGTTCGGCGACGGCGACGGTGAACAAGAGTGAGAAGAAAAATATCATCTCAACAGTTTGTAACCGAAGCATCTGCCGCTACGCCCTAACGTTAGTTAGTGCAGCCCGGATCACAGGCCGCCTGTGCTTTGCCAACAGCGTTATCATGAACCTGGCCGTCCGGCGGCGTTCTTGTCAGCGGCAGCCCGGGTGGCTTTTAGTCTAGGTGAAGGCCCGTTGCTTGCAATTGGTTTTCTTTCCTCTCGCGAAGCGGCTTACGACGCGTAGCGGCTTGAAGCTGATCTGTACGCCGACGCCCAGAATGATGCGACCGCAGACGAGATGCATTGACAAGCAATAGCTCGCGGGCCTCTATTAATGCTAGCAGATCGCGACGGCAACGGCCGCCTATTGAATTGCTAGCTTATAATTGAGTGCTTTCTTGGCAGGGGGGGCGTGACTGCATTTCCCAAGCATCTCTCCCAGTGTGTGTCGTCTGCCCCCGGCGTTCACCCTCCCCTGAGCCCATCTGCATCGCCCTTGTGCAGCGCAACAGGACATGGGGGAAATACCTGTACGATGCTGAGCGCCGCGAAACCCATCCTACCTTGTCACCTTGTTCAATGTGCAGGAGGTTCGAGCCTCCGCGGCTCAGCCACAACGAATCTGAAAATAGCTTCCATTCAAGCCGGTTTGCCGGGAGATGCGGCGCTCGGCAGCCTTTTCCCGGTTGTACAGCTGGCCTTTGCAGCTCGCTTCACTTCAGCTGATACTGCTATCCATGTGCTACAGCATGGTCTGCCAATTGCTCAGATTGACTATTATTCTGTCGCTCGTCAAACACGCTGCACCAGCTGCCAAGACCTCGTGGCGGGAGCTAGACAATACCATGTCACCGTTTGTACATGGATAATGAGGAATCGGTGGTTTTGCTCCGTACAGCAAGGAGATGTCGTTATCTCTGGCACTCTGCTCCATCGGCCCGGCTGATACGGACAATGGAGAGGGGTGTGGCCTTTGATTTCGGTGAGCATGGTCTCGCATCGCGCAGCAGCCCGGAGACCTGACACGTGGTGCGGTAAACACTGCCCAGCCTAAAGGTAAGACATTGCTTACAGAAGGAGCACGCAAAAATACAACAAATAGTGTACTTCTCAGTCCAGGTGTCTGCAGCAACAATCGGTGCGTGGCGAGCGGAGCCTCTCCCGCGTGTGGTTGCAGTGCATAAAGCCAAGTCTGGGCTTTCCAATGCGACTCGGCATCGTGTAAATCTCGGGCAAAATCAACAGGCCAGAGGCAGGAGTATCGGCAACGTGCTGGGCACCTCTGTATGCGCCACCTGCATCGAGCGGCCAGGGCTGGCCCAGTTACTTGCGGCTAGCTTTGCGTGGTATATGCAGGCTAGATAATGAGGCCCAGGTAGTCAGGGGTGCTGCTGCAGCCAGCATCGATGGCCCCTCCGGCTTCGTTGAGCCTCCGAATCCAACGAGACGAGTGCGCCTTTCATCGAGATTAGGATGGCTTCCATTTCTTTTGACTACATTGCGGTGCCCGTCGGCCTTGTCCAAGTTTCCGCCCCCAAGTGACATGGGCGACGATCAGCCAGCCACACGAACTGTTCCGCGGCATGGTATCCGTACATGTGTTTTAATTTTAGTTGCAGGTGAGAGTCCCAAAAAGGCAAGCTCCAACACTAGCAGGGAAAAAAAGGAACAAGGGAAAAAAAATGTCCGGTTCCACAGTCCGGTCTGCCAGCGGGCTTTGGTCCTCCTCCGCTGTCGATCAATCTGGAAAACCCAGTCATGGTAGCGCGAGATGATGAAAAACCAAACTCGTGCGAATTTGTAGAAACTGTGGTATCTACGGACTAGTGAGATTTAACATGCCGGTGGGCGTGCATCCTATCTTCAGCAGCCGGTCCGGCAGTTGCACATTTTCTTTTGTCCGGGCTTCACCTTGGTCAAGGCACACTGGAAGCATTTTAGATCGACGCTAGCCATGAACCAGCTAGCCATGAAGTTGGCCTGGTCTTTCCACTCACCTCTGTGGATCGTAGGGAAGGAATTTAGAAAGAAAAACCGCTGATCATTGTTATCGAGACTCATGAGCCAGTCGGACCGCGATTGACGCAGGTCCTGGCTTGCATGCTAGTAATCAGGGTAGTAGCATCAGCAAGCATCCGGACAGTCCGTGTAAGAGTTTTCAATAGCTCGAGCCGTAGTGTCCAGAGTGACAGGACCGAATAATCGGACAGTTCGTGAATAGTCTTCAGTTGCTCGCGGCGTAGTGCTCACAGTCACATTACAGAATATTCAAAAAGTATATGTAAAAAGTTAATCGCCAAAGCGTCAAGAACATGAATCTGTTCTGTAGTCTATTCCAAGCCCATTCGTGAATGCTCATTATAAATCCCCGCACATTAAGTAAAATCTTGCATACCCATCTATAAACCAACCCAAGTAAAACAGCTGCCCCAACAATCCCCCCCCCGAAACACAACACGTCTTGGTAGACGGATTCTACAGCTCCTGCTTTGAGCCGCACGCGCCGAGCTGCCACATCTTGACCGAGCGCACCGTCATGCCGCGCTGGTCGCCCTCGCCCCACGTCGGCAGCCACTTGTCGCGGGCGTCCCAAAACGACCACCGCGCGTTGGTCGCGCCGTTGACCCAGGGCTTGTCGCCGACATTGTCGAGGAAGAAGCCGTTGGTGCCGCCGACGGCGACGTTGAGGATGAGGTAAAACGACTGGTCAAACGGGGCGTTGCCCGTCGTCGAGTTGGACACGCTCCACGGGTTGTCGAGCAGCGTGTCGTTTTCCGACTTTTGCTTGGCAAACTCGCCCTTGTCGTAGAGGTCCTCGCTCTTCTTGAAGCCGATGAAGAGAATCTGGTGAATCTTGGAGTCAATGTAAAAGTAAATGTAGTCGGGCGTCCACTGGATGCCGTAGGTGTGAAACTTGTCCGCGTAGCTGCCGCGGCGGAGCTTCTTGGCGAGCGTCGTCCTCCAGTACGAGTCCGTCTGCGGCGTGGGCCCCCAGTGCAGCGTGCCGTAGTACCAGTTGCGGCCGCCCTCGGCGTAGGCGGCGTCGTTGCCGCGCGACTCGGCAATGTCAATCTCGCCGGAGCGCGGCCACGCGCCGTAGACGTCGCCCTCGGGCATCATCCAGATGGCGGGCCAGAGCCAGTCGCCGCGCGGCATCTTGGCGACGACCTCGACCATGCCGTAGCGGATGCTCTTGGTGCCCTTTGTCGTGAGGCGCGCCGAGCGCACGGGTGGGATGAAGGCGCCCTTTTCCGGGTTGGAGCGCAGCACGCACGCCGACGAGTTGTACTCGCCGGTGCACGACTTGTCGCTGTCGAGGTTGAGCGTGTAGTTGGCGTACAGCTCGTCGGCGGTGATGGGCGTCGTCTCGGTGGTCAGCGTCGGCACAATGTGCAGGCCCTGGCCGTCGACGTACGAGTTGCGCTCGTCGGTCGTGGTCCAGTCAAAGGCGTGGTTGCCGAAGCCGTCGAGCTGCACCTCGTGCTTCCAGACGCTCTTGTCGAGTGTCTCAAAGTTGTCCTCGTACATGAGGCAGTACTAAAAACCGTCAGAACGAGATACGGACGAGTGTGAGTAGTAATATTCGACATACATCCTTTTGTACATAGGGCTTGGACATGAAAAAGGCCACGACGCCGGCGCCGGCAAAGCCGAGCAGGATCAGGGTGCCGATGATGATGTTGTTCCACCGCGTCTTCTTCATGTCCTTGTCCTCCAGCCACGGCTTGGGGTAGTCTTCGCGCAGCCGGTAGCTCTTGAACTTGCGCTTCGGCGCCGGGACTGGCGTCGCCGCGCCGTGGGCGACGCTGTTGTACGTGTACGGCGTGTAGGTGCCGGGGCCGCCGTCGCCCGAGTGTCGCGGCGAGCGCTGCCATGGTGTCGAGCTGGACGAGCCCTGCTCTGTCGGGTGGCCGCGGTGGCTGTTGGCCGGGCTGGCGAATGGGTTTTGGGGTAGTGTGCTCATGATGGCTGCTTGGCCGTCTCCTGCGAAAGAGCGCAGGGAACGTGAGCGAATGAAATATGTGAGAGTGTACACAGTCGACTGTCTGCGAAGTGCCGTTTGAATTTGGCAAGAAGAAATATTCGTAGTCCAGGGCCAATCAATTGGCGCTGCAAAGAAATATGCAAGTGCAAGATGGGTATATGATGCAAAGGCAGATTGGCAGGGCAAGACGAGATGTGTAGATGGAGCTTATCTTTGTTCAGCGAGAGAAGACCAGGATGTGCTGCGAGTTACCCGTAACTTGGACTACTGGTAGCAATAGCCAGGGCTAGTACATATCATGAATAGCGCAAGAAAAGGGCGTGTGTTCTGTTTAGTCTTGGGGGCGTTCAATCTTGTGGTGTCTGGCCTTTGCAACAAGGGTGTCTTGATTAATCTACACCGAAAAGCAGCTAGCTGCAATGCTACCAGTACCCGGAGGATCCTCAGCGAGGTTTGGGTCGTCGTTTTCTCTTGGCCCGAGCGAAGAAGGCCCATGCCTACACTACACTACCAGCAACCTTGGTGTGTGTGCGGTGCGTGCATGCACTGCCCGTGTAATGAAGAGGCCGGACAAGCGTAGAGCGATCGAGCGATTTAGACCCAGGCCAAGGGTTTGTAGCGTCGCCATTTTTTTACCGCATTCCTTTATCGCTTGTTACTCCACAGTTGGGCTCAGGAAACCAATTTCCGTCTTGAAATCTCTGCTGCTTTTTATTTCATTCATCCGTTCTCACTACATGTACTCTTCAAAGGCCGGCGGTTGGCTTGAGAGTCGTCGCCGACCGTGGGGGCGAAGACCGAAACAGGGCGGCGCCACCAAGAGCAACGTCGGCCGCCGCCCGCCTAACAATCTACAATGACGCCTTTTTCTCTCTCTTTTTCCTGTTCAAGCCCACACCTGCCTGTCTGGGGCCGTCTGTTGTTCGGGTGGAGTCTCGTGGAAATTTACTTTGGTCCAACTAATCCAAGTACCTACAGATTTCGGAGGTTGTTGGTAAAAGAGCTAGTTATGGAGAAACAAAAAAGAAAATTACCTGAAAATTACGGATTGCCAAAAATTCTGTCGGTAGATTGAACAACCAAGTAAAAAGCGCAGCAGACACAAAGGTTCTACTGCACTGGCCCGTGTCTCTACCCATGTAATGCACCTGCGGGAAGCACGTCTATTCTCCAGTCCAGCTGCGACGGTACCGGTCATGTACCTTTTTTGTTCTCACTCTCTTGTCTTCGTTCTTCCCGCACACCCCCCTCAACCCCTGTACCCTGTCCGTCCGTGCTGGTCCTGAGAACAATGGCATGGGCTTTTCCTTCTATCCAGCCACCAGCATGTATCTGTTTCCCTCTCACCTATTTTCTCGTAGGTAATTTCGGCCGTGACTCCGAAAAATCCACTCGTCCACGCCCACTTGTGATTGATTCAGCTGCTCTTGTCAAGAGTACGGCTCTTACTTTACCCAGCCGGACCGAAAAGAGGAAAAGCTTGACAAGCTTTCTCGCCCATCGCTTTCTCTTCCTCACCTTGGCCGTCATCAGCTCGCCTAGCCAGGATACCCATCCAGAAATAGTATCTTGGCGGGCGCACCGGCCCTCGACCATTTTTTTGCGTCCGTCGATGTTCGATGTCGCTGTTCGATGTCGCTCTCTCCATCTAAGCAGTCTCTCTCGCACGTCTTTTTTCCTCCGAGTGTCTACTTGCGAGTCTCTTGGTACTGTGCTTTGCCCATAGAGGTCTTCCCATTTCCCCCGTGTTGTTGGTACACTCACAAGCACGCACATGAGGTTATTAGTGCAGTCATCACGGTGGCTACCAAGCTTTGCGGCCCAAATTGCGAGGAGACAATCGCCGATGGACATGGTCGACCAAAGCTTACATCGCATCGCCGTCCTTTTCATCACCAGGTAACGTCGACGACCAACTCTAAACCACAGCACGGCCTTCCATCAAAAGGCGTCTCAGAGACAGACAAACCCCCCAAAAACTGACCCCGTGCTAAAGTCTATAATGTTATTTTGGCAGCACCTCCGCATCGCGGTGCTAACCGCCTCCCGCCCCCAGTCCAAGCGGCGCCAAAGCGTGTGAGAAAACAAACGTTAATATTACCAGCATGTACCACTATTATCCACGTCTTCATGTCGGTCATTCTTGTTCAATTACCCGTTGCTTCTCCATCTCCCCATCGCCCGGATCCGACTCGTCACAAAACAAGGGAAAACGCTTCCCGCACTCCCGCTGGGACAAGACAGCGGCGCTCGGCCGTGCCCGGGCGGTAGCCCTGAGACGGCCAAAGCGCACGTTTCGTTTTTCCCTCGTACGCTTCTTATGGCTACATCTTGGGATTCATAGCTCTCGGAACGATGGGATCTGCGTCGGCGGCTGAAAAAGGATCCGGATTTTACGCCTATGTTGCCGGATCGCCATTGCACGACCTTGCGGGTGGCAATCTGCCGCACCTACTCCGTAGATGATGGAGTGCAATCGTAATACGACACTTTTACTCTGGTTAATCCCTGCACTGCATGATTGAATTTGCGACACGGTTAGCAAGGCGAGACAGTCCAAAAAAAGAATCTATCTATTTTAGCACCGGTCGTTGCCATGCGCGAGTACAGGGTAGCTACGTCAGACGTCTTCACTCTCAAGTACAGGTAGGTAGAAGCTCTTGGATGATTATTAATGTATAATCCCTCTTGGGTATAAGCACCTTATCATTACTTAGTTGAACTTCTCAGACGCTGCTTAAATCATGCTCAAATCTGGCAAGCTGAGCGCTGCGCTGTTCGAATGCGCGCTCTCCCGACAATGTAGTATCATCGGGCGGACTAGCGTTGAGTCATGCAAATATGTTCTACATCTCAGTAATGAAAAGCCAATAGATGCTCGCATCTCGTATACAGGTATGAGGATGATACTATTTGTCATTCTCTTGGAAAGCAAATAAGATATAGGAAAACACAGAATATGTACATGGTATAATCAACATTTCCACTTCACAAACAAAATCACGCAGCGCCGGATCGTCGCCCATCGCTGCCAGCCTTTCTAAACAACCTCTTTGTGCCTCCCACCTTGCCAAGCTCACCAAAGCGCTTCTTGTCGTCTACAGGCGTCGAGCCCCGCGCTGAGCGCTCCGGGACGACAGTGGGTGCCGCCGCGCTCGACAGCGGCGGTCCCGGCGGGTTGCCCAGCGGAGGCATCTTGCGCTCGCCACTAGCGAGACGCACCTTTTCCTTGACGCTCTCTACCCATGCCTTGTTCTCGTCGCTCATCTCCACCTTCTTGCCCGAGGGACCAGCCAGACCAAGGAACGAGCTGTCATCCTCAACCCAGCTAAGGCGTGAGCCAGGGCGTGATCGTGCAGAGCCGCCGCCGGCGTCGGAGCCGGGCGTGTTCTCGACGGATGAGTAGTGCAGTGCCGCGGCAGGCGTCTTGGGCCGGAAGCGGGGTGCTTCGCTGCCGACTGCGCCGATGCTGCGGCGCGTCTTACGCACATTGAGCGGGGTGGTGGGCGCAGCGGTGGCAATCGAGACATCGCCCAGTTGCGAAGCAGGACGGCTGCCGGGGCTGGAACCTTGGACGGGACCGTTGCTGTTCACAGCGCGACTAACTTGCGGCAGATCACGCACCTCAACCGTCGTCTCCTCAGGCTTGCCGGAGCGTCGACCGTGGTGGCTGGCATAGTCCTTGAGGTATTCGCTGAGATCGGCCCAGCCACCACCAACGCGTACCATGACACGCTCGCCATCCTGTCCGACGCAGCGGATGAAAAGCTTGATGGGAGCTTCGCCAGTGGAGCGTGACAAGTGGTAAACTTTAATCTCCTGCTGCCCACGTTGGGGACGCGGCGGGCGAGAAGACTTGGCGGGCGAGAGCGTAAAGGACGGTGTAGTGGTGCGGGAGCTAACCGCTGAGCCGCTGCGGCGGAAGCGATCCTTGGAAGGCTTCTTCTTGAGGTACGGGAGTTGCAGGTCTGGCGGGTTGAGATTGATATTTGGCGTGTCAGACTGGAGGCGAATCTTGGCGGGGATACCCTCAATTATCTGGCTGATTTGCTTGCGCAGCTTCTGGTCACCGACGCTGTCTCTGCGCATGGTAGAGGTTGGGGGTGCGACATCGGGAAGCGAGTAAGAGTCGTCGTAGTCGTCCATGAAGGAGCTATCGAGCGGGCTCTTCGGGCCGATGGAATCCTCGAATTCTGGTAAGCCAGAGTTGACTGGTGGGCTGTCGACGAGAGTAATGACTGAATCGCGATTCTGGTGCTCCAGCATAGGCGGTGACAGCGGCGGCGAACTAGGCGGGCTGTCGTCAAAGTACATTGGCTCGCGAATTGGCCCTTTAAAAGCGGTTGGTGACGCCGAAATTTCAGGGCCGTCGCTTGACATGCCGTCAAAGTGACTGCCGTAGAGCACGGTGTCGTCAGCGAGCTCGCTGGCATCGGCCATGACGCTGCTTCGAAGTTCAGGCAGGCAAATCTCCTCTTCTTCGTCGACCTCTTCTTTGACAGGGCTCATAGCAGCCTGTGCAAGTTCGTCCGATGCACTGCGTCTCTGCTTCGCTGGCGTCTCGGACTCGACCACCAGTTCACTGTCCATGTGTGGCATGGCTCCACTGACAAAGCCAAGTGCCGACAGAGTCAAGCGATTATTTGTGGCGCGTTTCGGCGACATAGTGTCACGCGAAGCAACCTTGTCGGCGAGGTTGTCCGTGACGTTTAGTAGCGAGACCTCTGTCGTCGTGTCAGGGTCGATGGGTACGGCCTCGTGCTGCAGTCTAACACCACCCTCGTTTTGGCGAGCCATGATGTTGCGCAGCCACTCAATCTCTCTAATCTTGCGTTCAGCAACAGCCGCCCATTCGCTGTAGTTTTGTTCAATGACCTCCATTCGTTCAAGCCAATGGTCGGGAAGCGTGTCGTCGAGGCCTTCGAGGCAGTCTAGCATGTAGTCGAGGGTGCGGCCGGGTTTGGCCACCTTGCGCATAATGGAGCGCTTCTTGGGGCCGATTGTCTCCTTGGTGAGGACAACTTCCAGCGGCTCTGCGCTTTCGTCTCTCTCCAAACGGGCCTTTTCCTGGGCGAGCAGCGAGACCTGTTCCCAGGCCTCATCCATAATCTGCTCCGCGTCTTCAATTGCACCAAGAACGGGATTCACATGTTGTAGAACTGTGATGCGCATGGTCCATATTTGCAGTAACCGCGTCAGTCGTGCAATATTGGGGAGGGCCTGAACGACAATGGCCGTCACCACGGCAGAGAGATCGTCCATTCTATGGTATGACGGCGCAGCTGCATTACAGTGACCGCCTTCTGAGAGGGGCGTGGTTGATCGCGAAATGGGCAAAACATGGCTTGCGAGAATGTGTGTCTTGATATCCTCCACCTCGAGCTGGTCCATGCCGTGATAGATCTCTTCTATGCGACGAGCGTAGTCTACGACTTCATGCTGCGGCAGGCTGCCCATGTACACTTCTTGCTGCCTTTGGGAGCTTGTTGAACTTGTCGAGGAGCCAAACAAAGTGCGGCGCACCTGTAGCGCATCCTGTTCGAAGCCGGCAGAGCCCCCTTCGTCTGGCCAAGACCAGGAGCGCATCTCTGCAAGCCATTCGTATATTCTCTGGGAGGCGAGGGCGGTGCGCATGGCAAACTCGCGCTCAGCGGGGGAGGCGAGCGCCATGCAAGCGCGAATAGCACCTGTCGATGACATGAGAGCCTCGTAGGCTGTGGAGGGTGTAATGTGTAGCAGGATGTCGTCGGGTATTGACTTTGATCGTGTGGGCGAGTGGCCAAGAGACTGTCTCTTAGGCTTGAAAAGCAACGGGCGTTCGTTTAATGTCGTCATTGTGTCGGGTATGGGTAATGATAGTGGAAGCAATGGTTAGGTGATTAGTCGTTGGTGTTTGGCGAAGCGTCAGAACTGTCGGAATTTGGAGTAAATGCGAAAGGCTGTCAAAACATGTCCGCTCAAGGGCCCGGGGAAGATGCAGTCGCTACTATGCAAAGGTCGAAGCCAAATGTGCCCATAGCAAGAAACAAAGCAAACGTAGTCGATTCGAACCGTAAATGATCCGGCAGTCAAGCTACTTGAGCGATGCCGAGTGCGCGGTGGGGGAATTCAAAATTGAAGCGTCATCCACGAGAGCTAGCAAAGTTTGGGCGGCGCGCCGTATCGCAATTACTGGGCGGGATGGCCTGTGTGACGTGCGGTGATGTTTGTCGAGTCGCGTAGTCTTGTGCGTGTATCGACACCGAGGGCCAATGTGGTTTTGAGTGTGTATCGGCCGGGTCGTTCGTTTGGTCAAGCCAGAAGGGTCCCGACCGTCGTCTTTCGCTTGCAAAGACTGTCTCGGGAACACAACAACAAACACAGCGCAACAGCACGGGGATTCGTTGCAGCTTCGGAAGCCTGCCCTCTTTGGATTCTGAACAATGCCCACACCACCAACAGCGAAATCAGGGCGGGCGCGGGTGTCGTTGGGCAGCGTCGCGCGGGAGGGAGGAGGGGGGGCGCTTTTTGGCAAAGCGAGCCCACGGAGGGAAAATGTGACTGGTTGTCGTGAAAGTTGAAAAGGACGAGAGCTGTCGCCAAAGGGTCCCCAGAAATAAAAATGGCAGGCGCCAATGACGGGTATGCACGTCACAAACAGCGAGACAGTCGTAAAAAGCAAAAAAAGAAATAACCAGTTGCGCAACGGCGTTGCGGTGGTCTCCTTTTGTCGGGAAGTTGGACTGAGACAGGATATCCGCACCACGAGTCTGGGATCGGCGGGGACAGCAGCCGTTCCGCGAGGTTAAAATGATACCGTAAGACGATATCCTTGACCCGAATTCGTGCAGTTCTCGTTTGTCCAAGGGAGAGAGCGTTGCTGTTCCAAACTGTGTTGCCCACTGGTTCGTTTCGTGAGACGCGTCTTGCCACCCAGACTATACACTTGGCGGCGGCGGCGGCGGCGGGCAGGCGGAGAAGTCGTGCGGCGGATCTTGTTGTGATTTATTAGCGGGCTTGCTGGAGGCGGATGATACCCAGTAAGCAAGCGAGCACGGGATGGACAGACGGACGGGAGCAAGAAAATAACAATGGAGAATAGGCAATAATGAAGACACAAAAAAAAAGGAAATCAATGCAATGAATGAATGTTTGATGCACGGCAAAAAGCAACAGACGACAGACAGAGAGAGAGAGAGAGAGAGAAAACGTAGAGTGGTGTGGGAGTGAAACATGGAGGGGAAAACACACGACGAGGCAGAAATTATCACCAACCTGTTATCGGCCAAGGCCAGCAGGGTCTGGTCGTCGCAGGCCAGGCCAGGCCAGGCCTGTCCGTGTCTTCTCCGCACGCACAAGGTCACGCGCAATAATAAAAGCAGCCGACCGGGCTCTCTTGTTTTGTTCTTTCCTATTTCGTAAGAAAATTCAATAATGAGCTCACGGCTGACCCAACAACAGCAGCCAACGTTGGTGCCACCGTCAGGGGTCGTGGTGGGAAGCGAGAGAGAGCGAGGGAAAGCCACAGCACGCTATGTCAGTGGAGTCGCGTTATGCATGTCAACAATGCAGGGCGCGGCGAGATTGACAGGATGAAAAAGGGGGCAGATTGTTCATCTTTTCTTTAGCATATGCACAACATTTCGGAATTTAAGCAAAAGAGGAAAAGCAAGGTAAAGAGGTTGCAGAGGAGATGCAGTAGTTTCCCCGCCTCTTCCTCTCTTGCACCCAGCGTCATCCCCCGCACAAGATGCATTCCAGAGCTTCCCGACAGCCACATTGTTTCGTCCCATTGTGCCTCTCGGAGAATAGGACGATTTGCATTCCATCCAGAGGCAAGGATGCCGGGACATTCTTAAAGTGCTTTCTCCCTTTGTGACCAACGAGCAATTGACATGATCGGTTGATGAGGCGCACGGGCAGCAACCATAGATTGACGAGATGCAGAGGCCCCAACGTCGGCTGGCCTTTGCACAACAAAAACATACAACTACAGCCAAGGAAAATTCTCCGTGCACGCTTGGATGGGCATCTCTCATCACCCACAATTTGGACCCCTGCGGAAACGAATTGGCCACAGGCACACAAGTTCGTCTTCCGCGCGACGCCACATCTCGAGTCCACCCACTACGGAGCAAACTGCTGCACCGTGGCCTGAGCCCTGGCGATGCATATTCGCGCACGTGCGCTCTATATACTTTGTAGAACCGACATATAGGGGTCGAGATTGTTTGCGTACCTATAAATTCGAGTGTAATAATCGAATTCTCGGATTGTAGTTTGCCAGCCCACAAGGCCGTGGCCGGAGCCCTGGCGCTGCATGTTTGCGCACGTGCGCTCTATATGCTCTGGAGAAACAACGTATAGCGCAAGATTTTTGGCGTATAAATTAGATTGTTATAATCGAGTTCTTGAATTGTAGTTGAACAGTCTATAATGTCGAATCATCAGTGTTTACCATCTACGGCATCGGGTACATCGCCCTGCTCCCACAGCTACACATAGGTGCACAACACCACATATCACATATCAATTCACATATCCCAAACTTGAGGCATAATCTTTTGCAATTCTTCATATCCCACATCAGGATTTCTGTTATTACATTCAACTTTCCAATTCTTCATAACTTCATGTCCGCCGAAATTTTAAACCTCTTCCAAGCCAATATCATCCAGTCGCCCGATAAACAAGTCCAGAGCAAACCAAAAAAAAACTCCTCCGCACTGGGAATATGTATATGCCCCAACTCCTCCCAAAACGCCCTTTTAAACCCGTGCCCAAAAAAATGCAAAAATAAAAAGACGGCAGCCCACAAATTTATGCAGAAGCCTCGATACCCATCTTGACATCCTCCATGGAAGACCCCGCCGTGTTGCCATTGTTGCCATAGACACCCGCCATGTCCTCACCGGCGGATCCCTTGCCAGCCTCCGTAGGGAACTGCAGGAACTGATCCACATCAAAGTCGGTGCCGGCCACCGCGTTCCAGTCAAACTCGTCGTGGCCCTCCATGAAGTCCATGTCCATGGGGTCCGCCTCAGTCGGCGGCAGCTCCTCCGAGAGGCCGCTGGCGCTGGGCGTCAGGCCCGTCGTGTCAAAGTCGGTCTGCGGCGGCGAGTCCGTCAGCTCCAGCGCCGCGGCATTGACCGTGTTGGGCGGCAGCATGGCCCCCTTGCCGAAGAGCGCCTCCTGCAGGCTCGCCGTCGTCTGCGTCTCCGGCGGCGGCGTGTGCACCGACAGGCCAAACGGCAGCCCGCTGGGCAGCATGTCGCTGGCGGCACTCTGGTTCATCTGGTTCATCTGGCTGATCTGGTGCGCGAGCGCGGCCGAGGTGGCGCTGCTGCTGCCGCCGCTGCTGCCGCCACCGTTGCCGGAGCCGACGCTAATGTCGGCCTTGCGCAGCGCGGCATCGAGGAAGCCCGTGGCGTAGTCGGCGGCCGAGTAGATCTCGCGCAGCTTCTCCATGACGCGCATGCACTGGCGGAAACCAATCGTGGCGCGCTCGCGGGCCTCCTTGGAGGAGCTCTTCATCTCCAGCAGGTGGATAATCATGGCCGGGAGAATCACCGTGACGCCCGTCGTGGGGAGGTACTTTTCGAGGCGGAAGTCGTGCAGCTCAGTGACCATGCGGGTGATTTGCATGGCCGAGTCGCGGACCTTGACGCGGGACATGTCCTGCACCTGGCGCGAGGTGGTGGGCATCTGCGTCGGCGACGAGGGCAGGAATTGCGGGCGGTGTAGTGCCGAGATGGTAGTCTGGTGCGCCATGTGCAGCAGCGTGCGGTGGACCGTGACGGTCGAACGGCCGCCCTCGACGTCGGCCTGTGTCAGCGAGCGGTACTGGCAGCTCTCGGGCAGGCTATCAGCCCAGGCGCGCAGCTCGGCGTCAATCGTGTCGACGGCATCGCCATTTTCAAACTTGTTGGGGAACAGCATCATGGTGCTGTTGGTGGTGTTTTCAGGCTTCATGTTGTCGCGGATCAGCACCGAGTACTGTGTCTTGAGCATGTGGCTGATGCCCAGGCAAAGCTTGGCCTTGTAGATGCACAGGGTGGCCAGCTCGCGCTGCATGGCCACATCGCGAATCACGACGCACTCTGCGGGCAGCAGGCTGTTGTTCTCGGCCAATGTCTGAATCTCAAAGTCGCTCTCCGTCAACATGGGCACGTCAAAGTCCTCATCCTTGATGCGGGTGGGTCGGCGCATGCCCAGGGCGATGAGCCTGTCTCTCATAAAGCAAGACCACCATATACGCTTCCAGAGCTTGCGCTTGCTGTTGGTCATGGAGTTGACGCCAGGCTTGCGGTGCAGGCCAATGGTGTGGGCCAGCGAAATGGCGACGCCCATCCAGTGCCAGGTATCCTTCTGGTCATCGGGCGTCTCATACCAGTAGGTCATGAGCAGCAGGGACTGCACCAGGACCAGGCGGTCTGATTCGTAGTCGAAGTCGTATAGCAGCTGAGTTCACATGTCAGTCTTCATCATGTGTGCATGTTGCGGTGCGGGGAAGCACCAGTGGCTTGCTTACCCTTGTCTTTTGGAAAAAAGCTTTGCGCGCAGCCTTGCGACTTGTATAGCCGGCCTCGCGGAGAAGTCTCATGTCCACCGAGGCGGTGGCCGCAAAGAGCACGGCATGGTAGAGCAGCAGGCTCATCTGGCCATTGAAGCCATTGCGACTGTTGACGATGCTGAGAAAAGGGTGCAGGTCCATGAGCGGCATGAACGGGTGAATGTACTCGACGTAGGCCTGCAAGAGGGCATTCTGGAGCGGGATGGCGGGCAGCGTCAGGGCGCCCTTCATCTGGAGATAGCTCACATCCTCCGGTGTGATCTTGCTGGGCAGCGGACGGAGGAACGGCGGGAGCTGGGGCGTGGCCGGGGGCGCGGCGTGGAACTGAAAGTGATCGAGCGGGCTGGGCAGGCCGGCCGTGGAGGAGGCGACGCCTGAGTCGCCAAAGAGACGGTTTGGGTTGACGGTGCTGCCGTCACCGCCCCAGAGGCTGCTCGACGTCGGGCTCGCCTGGCTGGGGTCGATGGAGCCCTGGCTCAGCAAGTCTGGACGGAAACCAGAGCGCTGATCTAAAACCGCGTGTCAGTTTCCTGGACCTTTGATGTCACAGATGGGTGTAATTAGAATGGTTGAAGTGGGCTGGCCGCAAACTGAATCGAGCTAGCCAACTTTCACATGTGAAAATTGTCGAGCAGGACTTGGTGGTGCAGCGCGCGCGTTGGGTGGAGGCGCTGGCTCTCGTGACTGGGAAATGTGGGGATGATGCGAGTGGCGCAGGGGGGGACGGGCAAGATGGATTATGCCCATGGGGGAAGGGGGGGGGCATCATGATGCGGGATGCGTTTTGCGGGACGAAAGGTAAAAATTGTTGAACGAAATATAGAGAGAGAAAAAACAGGGGTCATTTCGTAACATGATTTTTCTTCAATGCTCTCCGCCCCTTGTTGATGTCTGTGTGGTGCAGTGGTGAATGCAACCACCACTAACACCAAGGCATGAGGGCGTAGCAATGTGACTGTGTGAAATTGCATGCTGCATAATGAGGCGCCAGGACTGGACACACTCGAGAGAAAAAAAAGTTGAACTTACAAATGAAATGGGGAACGTGCGAGTCCACCACGCAGTTGGGCATGAGGCCGCCCAGCTGGCTGTCCATGCTGGTGCTGGCCGTCGACGAAAAGGCCGACGCGGTGCTCTGTCGTCGCGGGTCGCTCGTGGGCATGGGCGCGACGGGGACATTGTCCGCCACGTTGGCGTAGCCGTTGCTGACGGTTGACGACGCCCTGTCGTTGGCTGAGGCTGTGGCATTATTGCTGCTGGTGGTGCCTGTCGTTGTCGCCGTCGTCTTGCAACGGATCTGGGCCTCGGCTTGGTTGTTTTGCCCCACGGCACTTGCCGCCAAGGTACTCTTCCTATAAATTTCTGGGTCAGTGGGGATCGAACATGGTAAAAAAAAAAAAAAAAAAAAGGCTGCATGTCAAAACTCTGAGTGTGTGCGTGAGTGCCAAAGCTGAGCCCGGCCCCCGGGACCCCGGCGCCCCGCTTCGGAGCACCGTCCATTACTAGTCGACTAGTAACGCGAAAGGTAATAAGAGGGTAAGGAAGAAAAAAAAAAGGTTGGGGAAAAAGAACTGGTCGCTGGTAGCTGGCCACTCGGCCGCCCACGTAAAAAATAGAGCAAGCGGGCTAGTGCAAACGATTTCGAAGCTTGGCTGAGATGCGGCGTCATCGTCAAGTCTGTCCGGCCCTCCGTTTGTGACCCGTAAAAACCAGAAGTGCAGGGGAAAAAGACAGCTAGGCAGCTGCAAGAAGAATGAAGAAAAAAAAAAAGGCAGGAAATTGGCCCAGTTCTTTCGTTCTTGCTCTCGGGTTTCACATGGAAACGAACGCGTGGCCGTTGGGGTAGGGGAAGAGAGGAGCAGGTGCAAGGATTCGGAGTTTTTGGGGTAGCATGGGCAGAGCGGAACACTTACTTGCGCCGACGGCTCTCTTGAACGACACACTGTGATATTGTTAGCATTTTGGTTCCAATGGATTATTTTGTGTGTGTTTTTCTTTTCTTTTCGAATAGCGGAGATGGCATTTTTCAGCTCAAGCTTGTGAAACCGCATACGGAGCTTCACCAGCTGTTGCCCAAAATTGAAGCTCTCGCAGTGTAGTGATTCCTATTCGAACGTACCTCGACATTGTCCCAGCGACAGTTTCCACAGGGCGCGCCCTCGACCACGTCGCAGCGGACCTTGCGCGCGCGACACGAGACGCATGCGCGGGCGGCTCTGCGCTTTGTGACCTTGACGACGCCGCCGTCTGCGGAGCTGCGCTTCTTGACGGAGACGTTGCTGTCCGTCTTGCTCAGGGGCGGCGGCGAGGGCGAGTTGCTCCCATCGGAGCTATTGTCTGACGTTGGTGCCATATTGTGCGTGCGCGTGTGTGTGTGTGTGTGTTGATGATGATGATGATTCGCCGAGTTTGACGATTTTTTGTCGCCTGCTCTGTGGTTTGGTGGCGAGCTGCACCAGAAAGAGGGCGAAGTGGTTCCGAGTCTATTTTGTTGGAGAACAAAGCAAGACTCGCGAATTTTCGACGTTTTCGACAATTGTCGGATTCGTTGCAAAAAAAAAAAACACAAAAAGTAAGCGTGGAGCTATGCTTTTGCTGCTTGTCTCGGTTTGTCGCTGTTGGAATGTAGACGGATTGAGACTGGGGCCGATTCTAGTCGCCAAAAGGTAGAAAATTGTGACGTAGACAAGGACGAAGGATGTCTGGTTCAATTCGCGATTCAGGTTGGAGACCAAAAAAAAATCGTGCAAAGAAAGAAGAAGAAGAATTCTAGACGAAAATTCTCGCAGTCCGCAGTGAAGGGGGCGAGAGAGCTAGAGACGCAGCACGTAAGAGCTTAGTGTCTGTGTAAGATGATGTCGTCGAGGTGGTGTGAGATGGTGGCATGTGAGTGCTCCGGGATAATGGCGCAAATCGTTGTAGGAGCTGCCAGCGAGAGAAGAAGAAAAATGAGGATCTAGTTGCGATGACGATGATGATGATGAATAAATCAAAGAAAGAGTTTCCAAGACTTGAGCAGCGGCAGTTCCAAAAGAAATCCGGGGTCGGAGGGTGGAGGGGGAGGGGGGAGGAGGACGGGTGTGGAGGAGTGTTATATTCCTCTCAGAAACTTGCATTATTAACTAGCTATTCAGAGACGATGGAGACGGGCACACACACCAACAGACTAAACTTGGGCACCCTGACGAATGGTCCCCCTGCCTGTCTCCGTGGTCGTCTCCGTTGCAAAAAGACCTACATATGCGTAGCAGTAGCAGCAGGTACTCCGTTCATTGCCTCCGTCAGCGGGCGAGTGGAGTCTTTGACGCTTGCAACGGACATGAAAAAAGGGCTCGAGTTATTGGCAGCGGTGCCTCTTGGGGGGGCGCGCTACGGGGCTACGGGGCTACCACTACTGCGGGGATTGGAGAGGTTTTTTTTCTTTCTTTATTTTTTCTCTAGTATTTTTCTCTAGTGTGTCTTTTTTTTTTCAATTCAACTTGATTAATTCATGGTTTAATTCCTTTTATTTTTCGCCGGCCAGGCTACGTGGCCACCACCCGCTCCGTTGACTACGGCGTTTACCTGCAGCGTTGCGGCCGCTGGAATTACTGGTGCTCCCTTCCGCCACAGGGCGTGTCTCCGTTTCTGCCGCCCCCAGAAGCCCGCCAACAACGCCCACCTGAAAAAGAACAGTCCTGACCCAGCGGGCCCGCGCTGTACGGATCCTGGGGGCATTGGGGCCAAGGCAAGAAAAGCAGCGCTGAGCCACTCACAGAGCCACTAAAAATAATAATGAATTACAGGAGCCGCTCTTGAGCGCACTCCATTCCTTGTTTGCCCTCCTGTTGAGATTCTTGGCCCCCTTCTCTTCCGTGTTTGCTTGCTCTGCCCCCCCCAGGCCCTTTGCGCCTCTGAATACTCCCCCCCCCCCCCGCCGCAGCCGTCAGGCCCTCCGCTGCTACCGGGCCACCATTTAGCCTGTCTGCTAGGTACCAACGTAACTTACCTCATGGCGGCGGCACCACACCTCGCGTTCATCAGATCAAGTACGAGCAGCAATGCTCCACACACCTTGCCCATCATGTCGGCTTTATGCTTTCATCTTTCTCATCAGTTGTCTTTTTCTTTTTTTTTCTTTTTCTTCCAACAGCCTCGAGATGCCCGTCAAGACGTCTATTTGTTTGTAAATGGTGCGCCCGCGAGAGGACTTGGGACGAAAAATCTCCCGTAGATGCTGGCAGAAATTGCAAACAAACACAAGCTTCTCCCCCTCAAAAGGGAGAGCCTCCAGTAATGTGAATCCGGGGGCGAGGTCGTGCGGTCGACGAATCATTTCCCCCATCGCATCATCAAGGTTTGGGGCTACGCTCGCTTCATCGTACCACGGGCCTGGTCCAACTCCAGTCTACACTAGTCAACTAATAATGATTTTCTGGGGCAAGCCACACTTTCTATCCTTCTTCCTCTCAGATGACTTGACTCTCAGACATTCATTTGTAGCTCGAAAATTGACATGTGCGCTTGTCCAGCTCATCCTCCCGCCCCCCTGTCCCGTCGACGTCTACGTCAATGCGATGGGAAACTCTACTTGGCCAGCTTGGCACCATAATGGCCACATGGCTGTAATTACGGAAAAGACACAACGCAGTGGCTTGACAGCCGCATGTGCCAGCTACAGTTTCAAACTTCTTCGCCTGCGCACATGTTAGTGCACATCACTACCGTCACCAGAGTGTGAAGGCTACCTCTGGTGGAGAAATCTTGACAGCGACAGCTGGCAGCAGCTAAAGCGTTCACCTTTTTTTTAATTAGCTGCTGTCACCGGCTTACTGGAAACTATTCCAACCCAATGGATTCCCCTTCTCCATGATGAGGCTCTGCTCCTGGTGGGGAATGTGGAAACTCTCCTTGGTTCGACACGGCATTGATGACTATTATTGTCACTCACAGCATGATTTGCACTGCAATGTCATCAGAATTAAAAAGGCGGTAGCAGCTTGCCTTGTGGTTTCCATCTTTGTTTCAATCTCCAACTTGGCCCCTAGCAATAAACCTCATAATTTTTTGTAATTCAATAGAATTCCTCGATTTAAGCCTGTATGACAGGTCATCCCTCCAGCATCACCGATCCGTCCGACGCGCGGGTTACCAAATGTGGTGCGTGCCCCTCATCTCCAGGCTTTGCTCAAAACCATGTTTACGCAAGACGCCGTCTTGGCACCTCAGAGTTTCGCTTCCCGCACCCAATCTGGCCCTCTTGGCTTTGCGGAGGAAGTGGATTCTCGACACAATTGAATTTTTAATTTTTCTTTCCGCACCGTGCTCCGTCATCTGCACCCAATGCCTGGACGAAGAAAACCAAAGCACCAGAATAAAGGAGATGCTTTTTATGTGGACTTGTGATTGGCTTACGAACGGTGTTGTAATCAGAGGCATGGAGATGGCTCTTGTTTATACCGTTGCCAGTCCATGCTTCATCGGTTCGCGTCTCCAAAACTCAATCTACAGCCATCTTTCCAAACGCGGAATGAAGACGCTGCCAACCGTTACCTCAAGCGAGTTGATATCTGTTCATTCACGCTAATCACTACCGGTAAGGCAGTTCGTTCAAAGCAAGTATGGTTAAATGTCGGCCTCTGTCCTCGTCAAACAGACCGCAACACCCAGGTCTAGATCGTCATGGTTGAAATCGACGTTCGTGGTGGAGCCTCCGGAGCTCCGGGACATTGCCACGCTCATCGTCCGTGCCTCACGTTATTATTCCGCTGCCTGCCTAGCTTTTGGTCCAACGACCTGTCCTTTGTATTCTCCTCTTGGACCTGGAAAGCTTCCAAGAGCTCTGCTAGACTCGACCCGACTTCCTTTCAGTCCAGTCCTTTGCCATTCTTCAACTATCATGACCCTTCCAACCCTGCCACCGTAACCAGCCCAAGGGCCGGCCGGAATTATGTGGAGAGAAGCGCACCTGAGCTGCCAGTGGAGATCTGCAGTGCATCAGAGACACCCAAGAAACAAACTATGACTTTTGCCAGAAGGAGAGAAGGAAAACCATTAGCGACGTAATCCCCAACAGAAACGCTCCTGAGTGGCTTAAATTGCTCGAGGAACGGTTGGAGCAGCAGGCGGCCCCATGGACAGTGCGCCCCTCCGCCGCGTGGACTACGACGATGCAAAAGAGGCGTCAAATAGTGGGAAAGCCGCAGGAGTCATGCCCTGTGCCTGTCGACTGTTCCCCTTGGGGAAATATGGAGTTTGTTCGCCTACCTAAAGTCACGACAACCAAGCACCTGGAGTCTGGTGAAGCTTTGCCCTCTTCACATGTGAATGTCATCTCGTATTAGCTTCAGAAACCCTCGTGCTTTCCACCCCGCCAATTCCCAACAATCCCATAGTCTCACTTGGATAGAGCTGGAAAGGAAGCTCGCTGTCGATCTCCCTGTGATCTTGCCCGTTTTTTTCTTTTCCCCCACAACGGGAAATAAACTCGTCGCTCGAGCACAGGAGGTCGAGCCACCAACACGCGCAGGCCTTCTCCCCCCGCTAGCAGCCTACTACATGTGAGATCGGTGAAGAGGGCCAGGATCGGACTTTTGGCCATAACCTCCGGTCCTGCACACGCCATCCCTAACAAAAGTCAAGACAAAGAAGTCAAACCCGGGAGATGGTTGGATGGGTAGCGTGTGTGTGGTTGGACGATCAATGAGGTAAATACTACCCAAACGAGCCAAGGTCGGCACGCACATGGACATGAAGACGCAGCCCAATGAGATTCGAGAGGCGCCAGAGAAGGAAAAAAGTCATCGGGCGTCTTGCATCTGCGCAGCCCTTTTCTAAAGGGTCGGTTCCTAGCCCTGTAGCACAGAGGCTCGATTACATGTTAGGGGCCTCTTCGGTTCCGCCTGCCCGCGGGCGCGTCCAGCCTTCTCCATGGCGTCAGGGGACGGGGAATCGCGGCAGCAACGGCAGATGCACGGAGCGACGACTGCGGGCTTCTGCGTCAGGCTTTTCCCCAGCAATATGGGAGCCAGTAGATGATTTTCTTTTAGTGTTCAATGGAGGTCAAGTGGGAAAATAAATAGATGAGACTGAAAAATACGCCCGTTGTTGTGGAGTGGCTGATCTGCTTCGCCGAGCAGCTTCGGCGACATGGTAGCCACAATAGGGTAGCTGTCGATGCTGAATGTCGAGACGGGAGGACGTCTGTGCCTTGCCCATATATCGCGAGTGAAGCTGACAAGCTTCCTCTCCATATTATACTTAGAAGTGATGTCGCTATAGTGTTGGTTTATTGCTCACGTAAATCTCCTTTTTTTTTCTTGAACAATGAAAAGCCATTGTCTTTGCACATCTGCGAGACATGCTCCCGTCGCCAACGGCGCTGTGCTTCGGGGGCCCGGCCGACCGACCTCGCAGCCCTCCGGCGCTCCGCCGGAAGCCACTGGTGCATTTAATAACGCTGCTGACATGCCGAAGATGCCATGCGGGCAGTACCCTGATATTGACCCCTCTCTGCATTCCTTCTTTCTTTGCGCATATGCAAGCCACGTCTAGAAACATTTTTGCGCCATGTTACCCCCTTGTTCCGATGGAACGGATGGATCCCCGTCCTTTGGAGCCACGGAAGCACATGTGCGTCTTGTGTAATATGCCAAAGCTGCAGCAAAGGGGGTTCCCGGCACTCGCGAAAAGGACAAAGATAGAAATGGGGCAGATTCATTTTTTGTTTACAAAGTAAAATAAAAACAGATGGCCTTTGCAACGCGTCATTTAAAATCGCGGGAGAGTGTCGAGCTGGGTCGATTTTGCCATTTTTGCGGGCGGTCCCTATCGAACCGTTTTGATGGACGGCGCGGCTTGGGTTTTGCTAATCCGCAACACGCCGTTCGCTGCCCAAGAATCAACGGACCCCCAACCCCAGACTTGACAAGTCCACTACCTGACAAGATTTTATCCTGCCTAAGCACTATTCATCTTTACTGCTGTTTTTTAATTCGTAATGTAATTCATAAAAGAGACAAGTATCAGTTAGACAGTGACATTAAAAGCCCCTTGCACCTGCAATCCTTGTCCACGGCCAGACAATGGCGCGCCGCCCCCAAGATCCGAGCTGCTGTCGTCGGCGCTCCGAACTGCAGCGCTCGGAAATCGAGCTCCCAATGTCTCGTAGCACCACCATGGGAAACAGCATGCCCGACTCTCCCATTCTGTTTCCCCTTCCTTCCCCTCAATCTTGTTTTCTTTCAATTGATCTATTTTCGATTCCACATTTTTCTTTTCATTCTTTGTTTGTTTTGGTGGATCACCCGAATGGCGACTTGTTGAGAGTTTTGCGTCCCGTCCTGCACTTTGATACTCCGAGTCGGGGCGTTCTGGACGAAGCATGTCTCCAAAAGACCGGCTGAGATCGGACTGCTCGCGGAGCTGACAACTCTCCGACGGAGAATAGGAATGGAAAGAGCAAACAGCAACGGGCTGGTTCCCTCTGGTGGCTGTTTGGGCTGAGAAAAAAAAAAAAGTCCTATGCGGCCGCTGCTGCGAGGGTGGTGGATGCGATGCTACGGCACACACTGGACGGTTCTGATGGGTTAGGTGAGCGGGAGATGCATGCGATTGGCGCTGCTGCAGCAAACTCGCTCACTGGCACTGGCAGAGAGACGACGACACGGTTGGAATGCCTGCTCAAGGCCCGAAGAACCAGGGGTGTGCCCCGGACATGATCGTCGGCGCTCCGGAATATGAGGCTGCATCATGATACGAGCCACCTACCCCAAAAGGCATAAAAGTACTTATCTAGGTTCCCGTGCCATGCCTCGTCTCATCTCACCACACTTGGCGGCGCTTCATCATGGACAAACTGCTCTACACCACAGGACACATCCTGGAAATGGACCAGTGCTCCTGGAGAGGCGCCAGCACCATCTCATGTTCCGGCCACACTCAACGCGATCGAGCTGGGCTAGGTCGACCACTGATCTGAGCAGGCTTGAGACAGCTGCTCTACTTTCAAGGTCACGGGGAACAACAACGTCGTCTTTCATCAGGGCTGGGCTTCGGCTTTCGCTTTTTATCGGCAACTGTCATTGGGATCATTAACACATCAAAACCAACGATGCATCCCTGAGCTCGCCCAAGACTCATTTGGCGGCCTCTACATGATCACAACAAGGGACAGAACGATTGACTGGAATGTGGCATTGGCCAAGTCTATTCTATGACGTCCATCAGCATCCCTCCAGGGTGATGCTCGCCACGTTGTGCTATGAATCCACGCTCAGATATGCCAGCAAAAAGAAAGGAAAAAAAGCTTCCGCGAAAGGAAGCTGTCGTCTCATCGAGACATTGGACTGGAAACGTCCAGAAAGAGCGACATGGCCAAAGGCCGTGTGACAAAAAATATCCCAAACGCCAATCCATTATACCCTAGCGTTATATCGCTCAACATGCATTTCAAATTTTGGCCGCTCAGTGCGTTTACAGACGGCTGCTGTTAGAGTCGCTGAACGACTTGGGCTCATAGACGCGAGAGCGGATATACGATGTCAGGGCAACATCACCCCACTCTTCCCACTCGTTCCAGAGCTCCTCGGGCAGAGTGGAAACACCTTCACGGCGGGCGGCCTTCATAACCTCACGGGCAATGATGACGCTGGCCTCGCGAACACGCTCAATGCGAGGATAGATGAGGCCCTTGGCAATCTCATCGGAATTCAGGCAGTTGGCCAAAGCAGATGCGGAAGTGTACACCATCTCGTCGGTGATGCGTGTGGCCTGTGAGAGAATGGCACCGAGACCAAGGCCAGGGAAGACGTACACGTTGTTGCCCTGGTTGGGGTTATACGTAATCTCGTTGCCGTTGGGGCCCGCGACGCTAAAGGAAGAAAAGGGCGAGCCAGAGGCGAAGATGACGGAGCCGTCAGTCCACTCGACAGCCTGCTCAAAGGTGCATTCGGCCTTGGTGAGAGGGTTGCTGAGAGGGAACAGGATGGGACGGCGGTTGGGACCACCTCCGTCGACCGAGTGCTTGAGAGCACGGATGGTCGACTCGGTGAAGATGCCAAAGGTGGCGGCCAGACCGACGAGGGCGCTGGGGCGTACGTACTCGATGACCTCCTCAAGAGTACGGAACTGCTGGCCGTGGTTATCAGTACGGGCAAAGTACTGCTTGTGCTCAGCGAGGTGGTCACCGCGGTCCGTGGTTACAAGACCCTTGGTGTCTACGAGCCAGAAACGGTCGCGGGCCTCACTCTTGCTGAGACCGCGCTTTGTGTAGTACTCGACGAGCTGCTTGGCGACACCAACACCAGCAGAGCCGGCGCCCATGAAGACGAGACGCTGGTCCTCGAGAGGAACACCAGACAGGTTGACGGCGCCAATGTAGCCACCGAGAACGACGGCGCCAGTGCCCTGAACGTCATCATTGAAGCAGCGATGGGTGTTGCGGTAGCGGTCAAGGTAGTTGAAAGCCTTTTCACTCTCAAAGTCCTCAAACTGAACCACCATGTTGGGGTAGACCTCCTTGACGGCGTCCATGAACTCATCCATGAACTCTTGCTGAGCGGCCTTGGAGACGCGCTTTTGGCGGAGACCCAGGTACAGAGGGTCCTTGAGGTTGGACTCGTTGTCCGTGCCAGTGTCAAGAACGATGGGCAGAGTCTTCTCGGGGCTGATGCCGGCGGCAGCAGTGTACAGGGAAAGCTTGCCAATCTGAAAGTGTTAGCCCGAGACGACACGAAGCATCAGAGACCATGTGAGCTTACAGAAATGCCAACGCCATTTACGCCGAGATCACCAAGACCGAGGATACGCGAGCCATCGGTGACGACGCAAATCTCGGGGTTGGTGCACGGCCAGTTACGAAGCATGGTCTTAATGGAACGGCGCTGCTTGATGGAAATGTACAGTGCCTCAGGGCGAGTGTACAGGGTGGAGTACTGCAGGCAAACGTCGCCGATGGTGGGGGTATATACGAGAGGCATGAGCTCACGGATGTTGTCCATGAGGAGGCGGTAGAAGAGGTCGATGTTCTGGGCCTTGAGATTTGACAGGTACAGGTACTTGTCAATGCTGGTCTGGCGAGTCTGAATCATCTTCATGGCGCGAATGCTCTGGGTCTCAAGGCTCTCCATGGTGTGGGGGATGAGGCCAGTAAGGTTCTTGGCGACGCGCTCCTCTGGGGTAAAGGAGAGACCTGCCGGGAGTGTAAGCAGCGAATGGACTATGCATCCGACACGGCTCGATGGGACGAAACCACGACGACGGCGAAAGCGGCGACGAACAAAACATACCCTTGTTCCAGTGAGGTTCACGGATGATCTGGTACCCAGCAGCATCGGTCTCGGAGAGATATTCCGTGGTCTGGGTTTGCTTGACCTCGGCGAACCGGTCTTGCGAGTAGCCGCGATGTTGGTCCAAGGCAGTCATTTTCATGGCTTCTTGGATAGCGGTTATGTCGACTGCACTCATTGGATTGGGTCGGGTCAGTCTTTGAGCGGGAATGGATTGTCTAGAAATGGAAGTCTGCGAGGCGGAGCGGGCAGAGTATCTGGAGATGGAACGGGCAGAAGCTCTGGAGCCAATGGAGGAAAGGGAAGCGGAGCGAGGAGTGGCAATGTCGGACGTGTCTGTGCTGATGGGATAGGATGAAGCCATTTGCAGAGCAGAGGCACGCGACAGGAATGAGGGCCGACGGGCAAGAGTGTTATTTGCAAGAGCGTTGTTGAGAGCAGTAAATCTTGGTCTCGACATGACTCTGGGACGCGCCGGGCGGGGGAAGGGGAAGTTATATGAAGCTCGAGGTGGTGGCGAGTGGAGAAGGGTGCAATGCAAAGTGAAGTGAGGCCGCGAGGAGGGCAAGGGACGGTCCGTCTTGGAGAGGCGCAGAGGTTGCAGAGGACGAGACGCCGGATACCGCACAAGCCACGGGGCTAGGCAAGGATGGTCGGTGGCCAAGTGCAAGTAAGATGGAGGGGGTGTGTGTGAGCGTCGAGAAACGAAGCAAGAACGGACGTTTCAACGATTTGGGAGAGATTGAAAAAGGACCAGAGGAAGAAAACGTGTGTGTGGTGGTGGGAGAGCGACGGCGAGCGAGATGCAAAGTGAGGCAGAGCGCGAATCGGAGGGATCCAGAAAAAAATTGGAGAAGGAGACGGGCTGGCTCCGAGTCGGGAGGAGAGAAGGGGGGGGGGTGTATGACGGGAGCTAGCTGGGACAAGGGCCCATGGCGCCCTCAACAAGCAAGCCCGCCGGGATGAATAGGAACGACGAACAAGGACAATGAAGGAGATGGAGAATGGCGGTTTTGGAATAGAGGCAGAAGAACGAGGTGCGCGTACCTGACGGGTTGTTGCTGTTGGAAGAGATGGAGGGGTCTGGTCTGGGCAACGTTTCAAGAGGATGAAGCGTGTATGGGCTCAGGTCGAGTGTAGCAGCTAGCACAATGGCGAGGATAGTACCGCAGGAGAGTAGAAGCAGCGCCAGCGTTGTGACGAATGATGCTTTCTTTTACTAGAAAATGGCAAATTTGCAAGAGTGAAAGATTTCAGAAAAGTCGTCGAGGAAGAGGGGGAGGGACGAGGCTAGTAATAAAGTCCATCGTTGGAGGCCAGCTTGCCGAGCCAACCCCTCCTCTGTCCCAAGCTGTATTGATCTCCCCGGGGAAAGTAGAATAGGTCAGCTACGGAGCACAAAGGGCAAAAGAAAAGTAACTTGTAGAATTTGTTGGAGAAGGACTACGGATACAGAGTACAAGAAAAAAAAAAGGCGCGAAATGAGGCCGGGGGGTGAGGCTAGAAAAGCTTCGCTCAGCAGCCACAGTGAGCGCTTCAGCGGGCTTGTCGAGGTACAGGTACCTTGCGGCCGCTCTGGTGGGAAAAATAAGCAGAGCTTCAACTACCCTAATTAGGAGGACCGGGCAAACTCGCGAACAGGCTGTGGACGGGCGGCTCCGGGAGAGACGAGAGAGGTAATAGAGCTTTCCTTTCATTTCGAGAATTTGGAGAAAAATTGGAGTCTTTTGGAATTGGTTCAATTAATCCTATTGCGCCTTTGGATATTTTAATCCATGCAAGGGCCGCCGTCTGTTACTTTCAAAAACCGACTGGTTAGTGGTGTTTGGTGGCGGCCAGGTACCGCGTTTGCTGTCGTGTGCTCTTTTTTTCAAACGGTTGCAGACCATGTACAACACGGCAAGAGGCCAAAGAAAAAAAAAACAAAAAAAAAGCCTCACCCGTATTCGATTAAATAGAAGAGTCGCCGCCACTCACTCCCGAGCGCCCAAAGAATGAGGAATCGGTTCCGAAGTATATAATGTTGGGCGCGCGTGGTCAGCTGGCGCAGCCCCAACCACCACCACCATCGCCACCCCATGTCTCGCTTGCTTTGCCAACAGCAGCCATCGGGGACCGCCCCTGGTCTGTCTGACCTGCAAGTGAATGTCTCTTGATCTTCCCTCTCTGCGCGGCCGGTGTACAAGGTCCGTACCGGCTCCGGACATTGCTACCACGCTGCTTCGCCCTGTCGTGGCAGCGCGGGTGGTGTAGCTTCTACAGCGTCTATACCTGGCGTCTACCAGTTGGGGTGCTAACTAACTACCAATCCCGTCTCACGAGAGAGAAAGAGAGCAACACCAACCCGTATTAGTCCGCGACATCCGAGCCGTCATAGCCGGTTGCTGGTGAGTCTTGCAATGGGAATTACGAGAGGGACGGAACGAGACTGAGATGGTCGAATAAAATGGAAAAAGAATTGGCAAGTACACAGCAAGGCAATACTGGGTGCATAGTCTCGCATCACCAGCGAAAGGGCCAAGAAGCTTATGAGGGACCTACTGTAGTGGCTGCGGCAGCTTCCCCCACGCTCCACTGTTCCGGCCAGGACGAAAGCGCCATCGCACGCCGGCCGTCTCCAGTGTCCGACGGCGCTGCACGGCCGGCGGACTCCCCTTGGTGCATCGGCGACGACGCACGTTGTTCTGTAATACCGATTATCAAGAAGAATTAGGAAGAAAAAAAAAAGAAACCTGAGCGATTCCCAAAATAACACATTCCGAAGCCACATTCAAATTACGGCCTCGCCGCTAACCTTACCCACGAGGGTTCCTCAAGCACAGGCCCCCTCCTCACCTCTCATATCCGTTTGCTTCCCCTGGCCTGCCTGCCAGCTGCCGCCCACCGTTTGCTTCCGGGCATCAACAGCGATCCGCAAGCCCTGGCCGTCTTCCTTCGTCAACCATGACAGGACGATAATATCCAGGGCTCGCGCCATCAAGCATCCCGGGGGGGAGAACCTGGTCGGAGCCTCGACGCACGCCCCTGTGCGCTCTCGACCATCAACCAGACGAAACACGTACTCGAACTCCGGAACACTCTGCCGGACCACTGCTCGGATGAGAAGTTCTCTTGGCCCTTTTCGCTTGCAGCTGCAGTCGCAGACAATGCCAACGGCGCACACCGCCATCAGCGTTTCAAGACGAGAGCCTGTGACAGCGGACAATTACTCTGCAGCTACTATTCTTACAATTCCCGTCTTGAGGCCGCTCTCCCGTCTGTTCCCCTTGATGGACCGGACCAATATCGACGTAGCAGCACATCGTGTGCATTAATACGAGTACTTCTCTTTTTTCAGACCCTGGCACCTGGAGACTATCAAACGTGACCTTCATCAGACTAGCAAGGGCCACTCTGCTGGTAACTACTGAGCATTCGATGGAAAAATTTCTTTTGCTTCTTTGGCAGGCTTCGAAACCCTGTTTTATTGGTTGGCCCAAGTTCCAGCTCCCGATGCTCCACATGACAACCGCATGGCTCCCCTGATGTTGGAGAGCTGCGATGCGCTTCTACCAGTACCGCCCAGTAGGTCGCAGCCGTGTCTGGACGGCCCCTTGGCTTTTTATATTGCAATTTGTGCCGATGAAATATCCGACGCATCTTACTTGCTCTTCCGGAATCTTCAGCTAGGGATCTCTTCCATGCAGCTTCCGCATTCGTACACCAAGCCCAGTCGCCCGGTTACAGACTCCAACAGTGGAAAAACTCATTACACGCACGTCTTCCGGTGTCGGGGTCTGGTTTCCTAGCTCAGCCCCGCCAGCCTTGGAGAACGGCTCCGATCTGTGCTGCGACAGCTTCCCGCCGTGAGCGCGCCCAACAATCACCCGGCCAGACTCAAATATCACTTCCACAATCGGCTGGCATTTGGAGAATTGTTTCCACAAAAATTGGAGTTTTGTCCTTTGACAGCGTCGACGGCGCCTCATTCACGAATCACAAGTCAAAGCTTTTTCGTGCTTTATTGTGCGACATGAAGAAGAAAAGAGTCATCACTTCCATAGCGGTGTACTCGCCAACAGTGCAGCCAGCCACACTCAACAACTATATTCGAGTGCGACTGGTATATGACTTTTCGGGCCAGACATCTGATGCGGAAAATCAAACATGTGCCGCCCTGAAAGGACCCTTCATCTCCTAAGAAACCAAGACTCCGTACCGCAAAATTGCAACTTATTTGGCATCAATACAAATAACAAGACTCGGCCCCACGAATACAGCCCTTGGAGACTGCCACCCCAAGCTGTCGCATTTCCCCAACTCTAGCTCCCGACTTTGTCCGACAAAATGGGGAATTCTCATGCGCCCCTGACGCGCCTCCAACGAGGTGCTAATTTCACGCCCTCTGCGCTCTCGGTGGGCCTCGCCCATTTTCCCCAACGGCCAGGCCAGCCGACGTCGAAATTGAGAATAGTGCCATCGCCAGCCTGGCGATGAGTCTACTAGCACACGGGTCTACCGAGTCTACTTGCGCATGCCTCCCTTCATTGCCCAGAGAATTTCACTTACACTCTAGGGCCCAGTAACTTTTCCTGCTTTTGAGCAAGCTCTGCCCACATAGACGAAGATGAACCGAGACAGTGCCTGAGACGGCAAACTTGCCGAGACCCGAGATTTCTCGAACAAGAGTCAGAGTGCGACGCACGTCGGAGTGCGACAGCACTGGGACTTGTCCTGCAGGGAGTCGTTTTCGTCTTCTTTCTCGCCTTTTCAGCGCATCACGGAAGGCTTGCCTCTGAAGGCATGCTCGACCGTCAGCACATTTCTATCGGCGTCTTGGCTTCTACGACTTGACACATTCGACGCCAGCAATTACACATGGCGGCGTAATTCATCAGCAGAGAAGGGTAGTCATACGTATTGGCACTATATCCACATGCCGCATTTGGGTATCAGCAAGAAACGGCTCGGCAAAGCAGATCATACGCGGGCTTGTCGTGCCACATTCATGCCGTCGCGGCACTCACTCGGTACTGGGTCATCACTCGAAGAAAGGCCCTGCCTGCAGCCGCAGACCATGATATAGCCACGTGCAATCTACCCTTCGGATTCTGAGTATACTTCTTCGGCTTGGATCGGCAGACCACAATGCTTCGCTGCCTTTTTGCACACATGTCAAACAATGGGCGGAAGTGTGACTGTGAGAAGCGTCAAAACTACTCCGGCTCCGCTCGGCAGCTTGCATATATCAATCATGGCCCCGTGTTGCAGTTTATGCGTCATATGGAATCCATACGCAGTTCTCTACTGAAGCACGACAAAGAAAGGGCGAGAAATCCCCATTCTGCTCCCGCATCTTTCCGATCTCGGTATTTCTGGGGCGCTGTACTCATCCAGAGCGCGCCCGCTCTCCCCGCATCCACACCAAAACGGCACGAGAGAGATAAGCGTGGGGTGATGCACAGAACAGAGCTCGAGCTCTCGCTGGGCCGCTGCAGTTCGTCTTTACCCCGGCTATTCTTATTTACTGGTCCCCCCTTTTCCCAGACAAATGAATCCGGGTGATTGGCTGACGCTCAATGATTCCTTTGCGGTGCCTGTTCCCCCAGACTGGCTTCGGCTTAAGCTTTCACATGGGAAACTACTGAGGGATAAGCTACCACCACCACCACCACCACCACTACAACCTGAGCCGGACTTATACCCTCGATGCGACTTTTTTTTTTGTTTAGCACACGCATTTGTGTAAGGCTTATTAGTGTTTTGACAGATCTCGTTACTGTGCTTCTCCCCTCTTTCTGCCTCTGCGCTACCCGACTGCCGTTAGTCTCCCACTTGCACATGTAAATCGATTTTCGCTCCACACAGGAGCGGCGTTTACAGCCTCATGCCACTTTCGGGTCCACGCCCCAAGCTCCAACGCTACATTCCGACCTAGAGAGCACATGGAAAGTCTTTGCTCATATGCTCTGCCTTGATCTACCCGACATCATGGCCCGCCCCTCGCACACCCCCTGGCCAAAGCTCATTCATGACCACAGCTACCGCACACTGGTCATGACCTCGTCTTACAGCCTCGGGAAAGCCACGGCATGCATTTCCCCTCACATGTAGAAGCCGCTTTTTACCCCAAACTGCCAACGAGTTTATCCCGGAATGAATAGAGGTAATCGCGCAGCTCCAATGGCACCGGTATAGGAGCCACACATTCGTTGGAGTCATCCTCGGAGTCATGGGCCATGTACCGGTACTTTTCTGACGATGCCAGCTTGCCTCGACAGTTGACACACGCCCCTCGTATGACTCCAATTCGGTTCTCCAATTATTGCCCGTGATGGCTCAGCTTGCATCACTAATTCTCGTCGTCAGCCAGTGTCCTGTCTCGCGTCATATCTGGGCAACCCTTGCGGGCTTGCTAACCGTGGGACCTCGGGGTTGTATGGCCGGGCCCATTATCTCACCCGCGAAAGACTACCACTGTATGACAATGCTCGGAAGCGTGCATACTACTCAAGCTGTTGTTTATTGTTGTATTCACATGCCATTGAGCGACTTGAGTTGTTTTTTTTTGTTCGGTATGGCTGTTATATACAGTCAAGGTTGCTTCGAAGGCTCTGTGCTTGGCCCATCTGCTCAACCTGTGACGAGATTATCTAAGACGAAAGAAGAAAGAAATGTTCAAATGCTCGAATCGTGTCTTGCATGGTATCTCGGAACAGAAAATTACCACCCCTCCCTTGCTCAGTATGCCTATTTAGCATAGTGAAGAGAAAAATCAAGCAAAATAAAGACAGAACCTCAGCTGATACTCCAATGAGACAAAGCTTTGTACACCACCATCCCCCCTAACTGAACGCCAGCATCCGCTGCGCCGCACGCTCCATCTTGGCCATGGTCGGCTCGTCCAGCAGCGCCCACCACCTGCTGAGCCCCATGGCGTACTGCGCCTCGGCCTCCATGACATCGACCGGCGGACCTTTAATCTGCGGCAGCGCAACGTCGCCGGTGCTGGCGGCCTGGCGGGCCTGCTCGTCCCATACGGCCCACGCCGAGCTGTCGCCTGCGCGGAGGCCGAAGCCGCGATCTCTAACCGCGACCACCGTCATGCCGCGCAGGAGGACCACATCGCCTCGCTGCACCGCGGGCAACGACTGCTGATGCGGGCGGAAGACATGTGCGACATAGATGCCCTGGGGCGCCGAGGACGGATCGACCAGGAGCAGCTCCAGCATGTAGTCGCGCGGCCCGTTCTTGGGCCGGTACGGCGGCGCGGGCGTCGACGCGGCTACGGCAATCATGTCGGCCGTCTTGTCCAGCGCCGTGCGCAGGCTCTTCAGCGCCAAATTGTCTGGGAGCGTCGTGCGCAGATCCCGCTGCAGCTGCAGCTTCAGCTCTGATGCCGTTGCCAAGCTCTCGGCATCTTCGGGCGCGGGAGAAGCGGCAATCGCAGGCGGCCGCAGACCAGCGCTGGCGGGTGACTCGCTGGGCCGCCGGGTATAGCGCTGCTCCTGCTGTAGCTGCATTTGCATCTGTGTACTGGGCGTCAGCGGCGTGCTGGCGGCCGGAGAGCGTGTTCCTGTAGATGATGCGTCATCGAGACGCACGCTGCGGACCGATGCGTCGGGAATGACTAGGCCTTCCTTGAGGCCAGCTTCCGCAATGTTTTCCATGCTGCGCGTCACTCGTAGCGTAATAGGCCGCGAAGGTGTGTGTTCCGCAGACCTGGGCGATGCTGACGAACGGCCGGTGCTGGCGGTGGCGGCTTTGGCGATGGCCACACTAGGGTCTGCCTGGTCCGCCGTGCCGCGGCTGCGCGTGATGCGGAACGAGCGCTGCAGAAGTGGCGTCCTATCGCTGTTCTTGCTGCTGATGCTGGTGTTGAACTCAACGGATGTGTCAATAGTGAGGTCGTTGGCCTTATCAATGGACCTGCTGCTGCGTCTGTGACTACGTGGTGAGGACTTGAGAGCTTCGGCCTCCTTCTCCTCCTCCTCGGGCTGCTGCTTGGTTTGCGATCGCGTTCGCCTGCCCGTCTCGGAAATGGTATCGCTACGCTTGCGACGATGTTCCTTGGCAGACGCAGGCAGAGGAGGCGGAGGGAGCTCTGGCTTTGGCGAAGATTGCTGTAGGAACTCGTACATGATTTGCTGGCTCGCTGCCAAGTCGTCCTCATCTTCGTCTCCTTCCGCGCCTTGATGCGGTTTCTCTTGCGGATTCTGAGGTATCTCGATTTCAGCAGCCGCGGCGACAGGTATGAGGGTATCAACAGACGGGAGGAGCTGGTGATTAGTATCGGACACCGTTGGGGGTGTGGTAGTGGATTGAGCGGCAACTTTGGCCTCGCCCACGAGCTGCTTGGCGCCGTCTGCTTCCGACACTTGGTCCTCGACCTGGACCTCTGACACAAGCACTTCCACAGGACCCTCTTGAGTCAGCTCTTCAACAAGCTGAGTGGACGGGCTCAGTTCCTTCGGCCCAGTCTCTTCAAGAACCTCTTCAGCAGCTTCTTCAAGGATCGCATTTGACTCCTCTGGTACCCCGGAACTTGGCTCGACCACCATTTCACACTCGTCATGCTCTACAGAAACCTCTTCGGCGACAACTGCAGATGGATCGTCGACAAGCCTTTCGACTTCTTCGGGTTCTCTGATGTCCATATCAACATCAGGTTGTGACTTGATCTCATTTTCAATATCCTCAGGAGCCTCTGCGATATTAATGTCAGTGTCGGCATTTGTTGCTTTCTCGACATTCAACGCCTCCGCCTGGGCGGGTTCAGACGCCACCTTTTCCTCCATCGGGTTGACATCGTTGGCTTCAACTGGAGCGTTGGACGCAACATCTTCCTCCATCGCATTCACATCTGTAGCTTCAACCGCAGCAGCTTCAGGCGCAGCATCTTCCTCCATTACGTCGATCTCCTCTGCAACCGTGTCGACTACGATGGGAGAAGGACTGCGCGAGGCTGTTTTCTTTAACGACCGATCGGATTGCACCTTGGGGCTCGAGCGCACTTCCTCGCCGACCTCGTCGCCGACCTCGTCAACATCCATTTCATCGGCCGAAACCTGCATTTCTTTTGCCGATTCAGTCTCTTCAATTGGTGATACCCGGGGTTCAACGTCAACCTGATCCTCTTCTCTGGAGCGCTTCACAATGTCGACCTCATCAAAATGCTCTTCAGCAGAAGCATCTTCGTCGCCGGTGCGATCAGCCTTGTGTTTCCTTACTTCCTCTTCGCCACTGGGCTCTCGAGTACGCGACACTTTATCTGCTGATCCTGGGCGAACGATCTCGTCATCTCCCTCTTCCTCGGAATCAGAATCTTCCTCCTCTTCGTCAGACTGCTCGGGTTCGGCTAATTTGGGAGATGCCAGCGTACAGGTAGGTGCCGGGATTGGTGCTGACGATTCAGCATCATCTTCCGAGTCCGAAAGAAGACTAATATAAACAGGGTCTTGAGAAGCTGGTTGGTCGCGAGCGGCAGACTCTTCTTCCTCATTGTCAACTTCTTCTTCGTCTGAATACTCTTGCCCGTCTTCGTCAGAATCCTCTCGCTCTCCTTCATCTTCATCGTCGTAGTGCCTCTCGTCATCCTCGTCATAATGCTCGCCGAGTCCCGATTCTTCCTCATCGTCGTACTCTCCCTGCGCATCCTCCTCCTCTTCGTCCACTTCTTCCTCGGACTCGACTTCTTGTAGCCTCTGTGGTGGCTCGCCTGCCTCTATGTCATAATCTGTGCTTTCGTCCTGCTCCTCGGCTTCTTCCTCTTTGTGGAGTTTCTCGCCTGCTACTTCACTTCGCATCTGATCGAAAGTGCGAGGGAGATCGAACGCGTGTGGTTTCGATTCTTTGAGGCTCTCTTCATGCTCTTGTATTTCTGGATATGTACTGGCCTCGTAAATGTCATCCTCTGGTTGCTCCTGGGCAGACGAGGCTGGCTGAGGAAAGGGTTCGACGGCGAATGGGTTGCTGATGGCAGCTGGTAGCGGAAAGTCTGTATCGGCGAAGAAATTTGAATGTTGTTCATCTTTCGGACTCTGTATCGCGCCAAAATTTGAATCAATTTCGGGGTACGCTTCGTTGGTTGATACGTCGAAAGCCAACTCCGGCTGCCCGGTTGCCCGCTCCTCAGCAGCATCGCGACTTCGCATCGATTCTGCTAGAGCATCATTAAACACGGGGATGCTGCTAGTAGAGGCCGTAGTGGTGTGCTCAACCGAAAACCCAGAGTTTCCGAAGGAAGAGCCGAAGAGGCCGCTTTGTGGAGGCGTGGCTGTCGCCACAGATGCGAATATATTTACACCCCCGCCAAATGATGGCCGGCTGGACTGAGTCGCCGTTGGAATTGTCTCTTCTTTTGTAGCAGAAGGCGTAGCAAATATTGGCGCTGCAGAGTGACCGTTGGCTTGCTCTGGACGCTTTCCAAAGGCCATGGGGGTTGGCGACGAGGGAATCAAAGAGGCAGACTCGCGTGCTTGCTCCGCGATCTGGAACGCAAAAGACGAATCGAGTGTCTGCGAGGATTCGTCCACCATGGCCGGACTTTTGAGAGATGTTACCATGGGCTCGTCTGGTTCGGCCGTCTCACTGTCCTCCTCTCCGTCGCTCTCGAGTTCGTGCAGCTCAGGTGCTTTCGGCTCTGGGCTGGGTGATCGACTGCTATACTTCCACCCTGTGGCACCCATGCTAAAGCGTGAACGTTTTGCCTTTTTCTTCTTCCTCTTGGCCACGTCCTCGTCGAAAATGTCGAATCCATCTTCGAACAGCGATCCGTACGAAACGCGGGCTCGTTTGAGGAACGCAGGCGAAGCGTATTCGGCCGATTCGAAGGCGTAAGATGCCAGTCGCTTCGCAGGCAGATTGCTGTCCGGAGAATGCGCGCCGGGCGTCGAGACAACTTCTGTAGCAAACAGCCCCGAGTGATGGAGGGGCGAGGAGCCCTGCGGCGTAAGCGTAGCCAGAGGCGCGTCGTTTCCGTTTGCATCGTCTGGGAGAGTCAAATCTAGAATTTCTGTTTGCTGGTCATCTGCTCTCCGAACGCGCATCAGCAGCCGGTTGGTGAACTTGAGCTGCCACTCCAGAATCGTGCCGGGCACCCGCGTTTGCGACTTGTGCGCCTCCCATTCTGCCCCCTCGAGGGAGATTCGCAGGGCATCACCACCGCCTATTCCTGCATCTGCGAGCTTTTGACCGACTTGACCGTGGAATTCGAGGCGCAGCTGACCGCGCGCATGTCGTTGACGAAAGTCGTGCTCGGCGAGGATAAATGCGGCGGAGTGGGTGACGATGCTGTAGGGCCATGTGATTGTGACTACACCATCAATGACGCGTGATTGTCGGTCGGGCAGTTCGGGGTTGAGTTGCGCAATAGGTGTGGGCGTCTGCGCTTCGAGCGTGCTGCTCGCTGCAAAGGCGCGAGCTACTTGAGCTGTCGCTTCGGCCATGGTGAAGCTTTGGCAGGTACGCGAAGGGCAAGCTCACGATGGAGCTTCCGATCGAAAAGTCAATGACATCGATGTGTTAATGGGGGGCGATGACCTTTATTTGGAGTTTTGATAATCTGCTTGTTCGGGATTGCAGCGCGTAAGCAGCTTCTGAGCGGGTGGTGATGGGCGGAGATGAGGGAGAGAAGTGGTGGCGGGTTGAGTTCTTCAGTTTGGATACTGCAGAAAAGCTGCAGGGATGCTATCGAGCTGGCGGCACCAGTCCAACGCTGCGTTTGCACAGCGTTTGCAGCGCGTGAGGGAAGCTGGCATAATCAGCTTTCACATTCAGAGTTGATCCCAACGCATTTTAGCAAATGATGAATATTCTTACAATCTGATAAATGAATTGAATATTACATCGTACGCCATTTTCTGCTGCAAGGTGCTGTCTGCATTGTAAGCTCGCTCTTGTTACATGAAATCTCCGCTCCAGTGCGATAGTGTGTATTGATATAGAGTATTTGAACGGCAAGTTTTTTTTTTAAGCAACCTCATTTTTTCTTCTTAAAAATGCGCTTGTATTTTCCGCCCTTATACAAAGCAAGTCGACATCTACCACACGATGATTGTAGGCAAGTCATCAACAGACTGTCCTGTCTGGATCGCGACAAGCCTCTAGCGTGCAGATTGCAGCGGGTCACGCCTGCCAATCGCCGACATTCTCAGCCTGGCCTGCCGCTGTGGCTCCAGCAATTTTTTCCCAGTCCTCCTCCACCAGGTAAACTTTTTTCCTAGCTCGAGGCATGCGCTTGGTGGAAATCCGAGGACGCTGTACTCTCTCTCCTTCTGGCGCTCTGCTTTCATCCCAATTGCGATTGTTAGTTGCGACTATCTTATCCTCAGCTGCCTGTTGCTGTTGTAGAGAGCGTGGCCAGCTTGGTGCCCGTCTCCTCAGGATAATCAGATCCCCTGGTCGCTCGTATGCGCCGGGCTGGAATACCCTTCAAGATGGCCTCTGAAATTGCCCGAGATGGCATATTTGGTATGCACGACCGTACTCTCCGCGACTTGCCTCACCGAAGCAAAACGCTAATTGCAGTGCGCTGCCTCCAGCCATCAACAAGCCCTGCGGCGAGAGCTCTGCCCAGGTCATCCGCGTCTGCCAGCAGCATTTCAACCCCTCCAACTTCTTCAGACCCATGCTCGACAACGAGGTCGCGCGCCGCCTCAAGGAGTCGGGTGGCCAGTTCAAGCGCCGTCGACAGGAGAAGAGGGCGTCGCAGGTCAAAATGGGCCACGGCGGCACCCTCGACCCTCTTGCCACTGGCGTCCTCATCCTCGGCGTCGGCACCGGCACCAAGCAGCTGTCCCAGTTCCTCGACTGCACCAAGGCCTACGAAACCATTGTCGTCTTTGGTGCCAGCACCGACACCTACGACCGCGTCGGCCGTGTCCTCTCCAAGCGACCCTACGATCACATTACAAAAGAGAAGCTACAGGAGGCGCTCGAGTCCTTCAAGGGCAAGCAGACTCAGATTCCGCCGCTGTACTCGGCCCTTAAGATGAACGGCAAGCCACTGTACGAGTATGCGCGCGAGGGCAAGCCGATTCCTAGAGAAATTGAGGGCCGCGAAGTCGAGGTACTTGATCTGGAGCTCGTCGAGTTTTACGAGCCCGGCAAACACAACCATCGCTGGCCCACTGAGGAAGCCTCCGCCTCGGAGCGCAACCTGGCCGAGCAGGTCTGGCGCCTCAAAAAGTCGCAAGAGACTGCCAAAAAGCTCACAGACGAGGAAAAGCACGAAGACGATGAAGCGATAGCAGCGCATGAGTCGTTCAAGAAGAAATTTGAGGAGCGCCAGGATGATCTAATCCGGGACTCACCCAAGCCACCTCGCCAGCGCAACTCCAAGGACGCCATGATGTCCGGTGCCCTCGGCGCCCTGCCCCAGGCCGCCACACACTCGACCAAGGGCTCCAATCTTGTGCAGCCCGCGCCGGACAAAAACACGCCGCCTCCATGGACCGACGAAGGGCCCCCAGCGGCCAGGATCAGGCTGACGGTCACATCTGGATACTATATCCGCAGTTTCTGCCACGATCTGGGCGCCAAGCTCGACTCGGCCGGCCTCATGGCCGAGCTCTGCCGCACGCGACAGAGCGACTTTACCGTCGGCGGCATCAATTGCCTCGAGTACGATGACCTGGCCAAAGGCGAAGAGGTCTGGGGCCCGCAAGTTGCTGATATGCTGGCCCGCTGGAACGGCGAGCCAGGCGGCAATTGGACAGCGGCTGACGCCAAAACGAATGGTGCGACCACCCCTAGCAAAGCACACCCGCGAGGCACAAATGGCAGCGGCACGACCAGTCCTACAAAGGGTGAGAAGCGACGTCGCTCTCCCTCTGAAGAGTCACCCAGGAAAGCTGCCGCTCGCGGCGATAACGATAGCCTGCGGCCAGACACACCGGGCCGTCGACCGTCGGATGACGAGAAGTCGTGGAACGGCTTTGACGATTAGACCGCGGCAAAGCACCACTATTCATAAACTCGCGGTGGAGGACACGATATCATTAGGATCAGGCGTTGGGAGAATCAAATGACACACACAAAAGAGCTGGGGAGCGCGGCATACTCACACATTGTACATATCCATTTGCCACTTATAGCAGGCTACTCTGGGGTAATCGAATATTGACACTTCCCTACTTTAATCCACCTCGCCTCGCCATATTGACGTGACAACCTCATCTTCGCTGTGGCAACTTCCGACGTCGCACACAGCGGCAACAGCAGCGACACCTGCGAGTGACTCGATTGGACGTGACCCTACGTATAGAAAACTCCCCGAGACGCTGAAGCATACTCAGCACGTCATGATCGAGAAGGACGGTCTGCGTGCTTTGCGTCGCGACGGTGTGTAAGATTGCCATCGACCCGCCGTGGCTAGGCATGATGGAGGGGGGGACTCTCTACGCGATAGGGAGAGGCTCGAAGTCGTCTTATAGATTGCACCAAGCTTTGTTTCGGGAAGCGACGCTCCAAGCTTCAGAAGCAGTCTTGATGATTGTATTTTTGCGCATTGCACGGGGCGGCTAATGCAGGGAGGCAATGCGCCAAATTTGGCATGGTTCATTTGAGACGCACAAGAAAGTCGCCTTGCTTCGTACACGCTGATATACAAAGTGAGTGAAGGTAGGTCATTTGCCATCTCGCCGGTCATGCCGCACCGCAATGGCGGGAGAGTTGTTTTCATTCCAGAATCTCTGTAAAAACATTGGACAGCCTTGCCTCTGTCGTTTTGAACCGCGCAAGTATATTCGTATCCTCCAGCTCTTTACCATGCACGACCATCTCTGCAATCCCCTGCGCCATGGTTGGAATCAGCAGCATGCCGCCACCGTTGAACCCTGCAAGAATCCATTGGTTGCTGGTCCCCGGAACCCTTCCAGCATGCGGGAGACCGTCTGTCGTGATTCCCATGACTATAGGATGTTAGCCACATAAATCCAGCAAGAAGGGTTGGATTGAGAATCCACTTGCCACCAGTCCACGTCGAGCCGACCTTGGCTTCGCTGTTTTCCCAGCCGTAAAAGTGCTGCTCATCAAATGCCCGAAAGTCCTCCGCCACCTGATCATTGAGCAACCGAGAGTCGTCCACCGTGTTGAACCTCGAGTTGGGCCCTTTGCCGCTGCGACCGTCGGGAGCCAGGCTGCGGCCGCCGCCGCCGTGGATGACGGCGCCGTCGGGGCGCGGATTGAGATAGTCGACCCACGCCGCGCTGTAGTGAAAGTTGAACGTGGTGGCAAGGGTCGGCAGCCGCTCGAGGGTCGCCTGGTTGGGGACGATTCTCGAGTTTTGGCCGAGAATGGGCACAATGACGCGGCGGTACTGCGGGAGAAGACCGGCAATGTAGCCGTTGGAGGCATACACGACCTTGGAGGTGCGGACCTTGCCCTTGGAGGTTGAAAGGATCACGGGCGAACCTGGGCCGGTTGAGTCTTGGATGGATTCAACGGGCGTGTTGGTATATAGAGTGGCGCCGAGCTCGATGACGCGCTCGAGGAGGCCAGTTACGAATTTGTATGGCCAAAGCGATATGGCTGGTGAGCTAAAGGCAGCGACGGCGCCTTTCACGCCCGTAATCTACATCGCGTACATGTTAGCAATCCTCTCACGTTTTTCTCTTCTTCCATTCGCCTGGGTTGCCTTTGTACATACCCTATCGAGATGCGGCCCTTCTACCCACTGCATGTCCTTTAGCCAAGTAACGCCGTCCTTCTGACGGGCAGTCAGCCAGCTCTTCAGTCCAGCCGCATGCTCCCCATCAAAGAAAATGTCAAAGGATCGCCGGACCTGAAACTCGCACTCGATATCCTCTTCTTCCGCAATATTTTGCAAGCAGTGTCGCTGAGCTTCCGACCAGGCAACCAGCTCCGCGGCGGCATTGAACCCATGCTTCTCGTACCAGCCCTTGAGCGACTCGAGCTTGATCTTGATGTGGCCGCCGTTGCGCGCTGTCGCTCCCGAACAAGCATCCCGCGCCTCGATCAGCGCGATGGACGGCGGGTTCTGGGCATCACTATTCTTGAGGATATGGTAGGCGGTGGCAACACCGGCGAGGCCCGTGCCGATGACGGCAATGTCGACCTGCTCGGGGACGGTGGCAGAGGAGCAGAAGCTAGCCAGCCTGTGCGGCTCCGAGAGCCAGTACGAGGCGGTCGGGTTCGGGACAGGCGTAAAATTCATGGCTGGGGATATGTTTCTGAAAATCTTGAAATTTTGTTTTGGCTGCAGTCTGAACCCTGCCTTATGAAATGGATTTATACGCAAACTTGCGAAGGTGAGCAAATGGTGTAACCGTCGCCTGATATCGGCCGTTGTACCCGCGAAGCATACGTAAGTAGTAGATCTTATTGGGGAAGCGGCGCTAAAGACGAGGCTACGCAAGCCTTGCGATCGGCGTAGAAGTCATCAAAGTGAAAGTGAGCCTCTAGGTAGACTAAAAGGTATATTGATTTCGATCGGTATTTCTTGTGTTTAACTATTGAGTGGTTGCTCGCAGAAACAACGTCGATGCAAAGACCAAGGTATTACTAACGCGCCTATATTTTCAGACATTCTCCAACTATTGACATAACGTTGCAGATACGAGCACTTTACATAGGGTATGTTGTGAGGAGTAGTCAATATATTGGTCGCTGCGTTGGTCTAGTAGGAACTATCCAAGCTCGAGGTAGGCAAAACGCTGCAGGCGCCCAGCGCCAGGATGGGCGCTGCAAGTGCAACAAAGATCGCGAGCACTTTGAGAAAGCGTGTTGCCGGCGGGGGTCGCTTTTCGGATAGTCGCCCCGGCTGAAAAGTTGTTCGCAGATCTCACAAGGCATCGAGAGTCTGTGTAGGCTTCTGTGCCGGCCTCGGTCCTCTGTTGTCGAGAAGCGAGGCGTACCCATCTATTACTGACACTGCGGTTTTTCTGCACAAAAATGTCCGAGCAGCGCAATAATGTCTATTCCAAGTTTTATCGTCTTGGAATAATGCGCAAAGTGCTTTTGAGGAGCACCACGGACGTGGACATTGAAGTGCCGGTGGAACGGGAGTGCCTATGCGGCGAGCCTCGTCATTGACGGCAGAATGTCCATGACCTTCGAAGATGCCACCATAGGATTGGACAGCGTCATTGTACGATTCCTTGGAAATAGTGGTATGGCACACCTCGTAATATTGATAAATCTGAGACGAGTCGAATTCCAACATGCTCCCGTGCGTCGAATGCGCAGTGTTGTCTAGATCGACCACTTTCCAGTATCAAAGAAGATCTCCAAGAGTTGCTCGAGCGTGGTCTTCAACCTCGCCATGACTTTCTCCTCGACGATATCCCTCTGCCACGATAGCGTAATCGTCAAGCCACTTCCCTCCACGCTCGCAACGTTGACTCCAATTGCCGCGCCCGCAACAGGTGCACCATTTGAAAACATCAATCTATTGATGTAAGGCTGGTCCCCCTTCCCGCTTGGGTTTGTGAACGCGCCAATGTTGCTGCACTCCCACGAGTTCCGTCTAGGTTTGCCATCCTTTACTGCCCAGTACGAGTGAAAGTCGCGAACAAACTTGACCGTCGCGGCCGTATCGTCGCGCGGGAGCGTATCGACCCTGTCGGCGAGCTGCCTCCTAATGTCCCTCGCCACACTCCAAATCTCCGTCCCCAGGCTCTCGTCGTTGGCATCAATGGCCGCTCGCATCCGTGAGACGGCGGCCGGCGGGATTGCGTGATCCAGGGTACTTAACAGAAGACGAAGTGTCTCTTGTCTCGAAGAATCATCATGCTGCGCGTCTCGGCGGTGCTTCAGTAGAGTAATTGGCGTGCCGCAGCTGAAGGCCGGTGTCTCGTCTCGCGGCAGAGACGTGACGAGCGATGCGAATGCCAGGGAGTGGAAGAGGCCGGTCAGCGTAGTCTCGTGCGCGCGGCAAGCTTGCCGCAGTGTGGCAACTTGATCGTCGGGAATATCTAGGGGCAGTATGCGCGTAATGTATGGTGCGGAAAAGGAGATTGCCTTTCCACCCCAGACCGGCTGGGGCGCAGGCTTGAACATGGACGGCACTAGATCTTTCCAAAGCAACGCGGCCATGAATCTTGGTGAAAAAGAAAACGGCACGCAGCTTTCCTGCGCTTTCGGGAGCTCTGGAGCCTCTGGAAAGGAAAGAATGTAATCGGGCCTGTCTTGTGGGCTGGAGTGTGCCGTGGCTCGTAGCGCGGTTAGCAACGACTCGTGGAAGAGCATGCCACTCTTTCCATCGACTGCGCTGTGGTGAAATGAAAACAGAACATCCTCCGAGACTCCCAAGTCTTTATGCTCGTTTCGTACAATAATGATCCTCCAGGGTGGCTTGCAATCAATATTGTCCCATGGTTTGTCGTGCGCCGCCGCCTGCAGACGTGCAAGCTCCAGGTTCAACTCCTTTTCCGTCGCGCAGTCAACCTCGACGATAGAGATATGGTCCCGTAGATCGATGGATCGGACATGTACGAAACTCGCTTGGCTAGTTGATTCATCCAGAATACCTACCCGCAGCATGGGATGCGCAGCAACCACGGTGGACAGAGAGGAAACAAACTGGGGCGAGGCCGACCGCCCATCTACGCTGGGATTCGTAAGAGTCGTCCCCATGTAGCGAGCCGTGACGACCACGGCGCGGTATATACCAATGTGATTTCGCGCTGCGAAGTACATTTCCCTGATTGCAATGTCAGCCTGCCGCCGCGGTTCCGTTGCGGACATTTTTATGTCTTACAGCCCGCCCAGGGGGCGAAGAATTCTCATGTCGCTCTTGACCGTCATGGTTGAGGATATAGTAGGATGTGATTGAAATGATTGATTACGAGGTCTGTAAATGCGGAGCATGAGCCCGAAGACTTATACAAAACATCAACAGGGCGATGCGCTTTCGCCCCATCCATCAAGCAATTAAACTCGGCGCGCGCCGCATATGTACGCGGCCCCGGAGATCTTCATTCTTCAATTGGACCAATTATTGCTCGTGCGCGCGGCGTTCGCCCGGTCGTAAAGTCTACTGACATGGAACAGACGGCGTTCAACGAATTCTGACTCTGGACTTGCCCGGATCCGGAGGGGGGGCTCGGCGCCACAATCATGTCGCCGCATTGGCCTTGTGGGAGTTCTGACACGGCGGCAGGCCGAGCCCGCTAGCTGGTTTCAATATCACTGTAAATGTTGACATTTAAACATAGCCGAGGGTCAAGGCGGCACTAACAAGAGGTGGCAGCTGGAGCTAGTAAAACCACCCATCCTATCAGAGGGCGATTGGCTCCCGAGGCAGGACAGAAATGCATCCTTTCTCCACAAAGTTAAAGGTCAAAGAGCTGTCGATTGTGGCTGGCGCGCGAAGCCTGGCCATGGTGTGGTGCACGGATATTTCATCAGCCAACTGGTTCTTAGAGCCGTTTCGCAAATCGCTAATCATTCAAGTCGTTATTACTATAATTATTACAAGTTTGAATGGCTTTGTTGACGTCTATTTGTCTCAGTCATGCCAATGTAACTCCTGCTATACCGGGCTGATGTAGGGGAGGCACGTAAATTCGCGGCCGTTGTTGCCCGTCAGGGCGTTGTATATCAAGTTCCACACGTTGGGGTCGATAGCCATGCCGTTGTGGGTGGTAAAGTCAGCCGGGCACACGTCTTGCACAAACGTATTGTACACGCCCTCTTCCTTGACCCACGACGCTGTGCCCGGCGGTTTGACCACCTCGTCGTACTTGGTCGCGATGATGGTCACGTCGTTGCCCGGCTGCGCCATCGCTCCGTCCTGGAGCCTGGCCACCTCGTTGCTGCTCGGCAGCAGCCCGACACAGCCCAGGCAGCCGTTGACAAGAAGCTGCACGCTGACCGCAGGACGGAGAAGGTCGCCCAGCCCGAGGAGGTTTGGGTACGCGGTGCCGCTGGTCGGCGGCGCGAGCGCGACAATCTTGTCGATGCGGGGGGCGAGCCCTTCCCACTTGGCTACGTAGAGCGCCTGGAAGCCGCCCTCGGAGTGTCCGACGAGGTCGACCTTGGCGGCGCCCGTCTTGGTGAGCACCTCGTTGATGAAGTTGCGGATCTGCGCCGCCGAGTCGTCAATCGACGCGACGCCGCCGACGGAGATGAGGAGCGGCGGCGTGCCGTAGGTGAGCCCGTAGGTGCAGTAGCCCTGGAGTCGGAGCCAGGTCTCGAAGACGTTGAGGTCGGTCTCGCGGGTGGCGAAGAGGCCGTGCAGGACAACGACGGGTTTGAACTTGGAGCGGCAGTTGAAGTCGTTGCCGACGATGATGCGGCGTTGGAGCGCTGCTGCCGTGCTTGGTTGCGTGGGCAATGCTTGGCTGATGCTGGCGAATAGTGAAACGAGGAGGGCGATTTGGGCGGCAAGAGCAATCATCTTTGCTGCCTCGATCTGATTTGTTGGGATTTCAGATGGTAAGACTGGTATGGCCAGGGCATCTTTCCGGCAGCAGGGGTAGCTGGCTGTCTTGACATACATATACAATATAAGGCGAATGCGCACTGTTCAGAACACTGGCATCTAGAACTTCCGTTCCCCTTTTGTTCGTACAGTAAACCCTTTTCGGACAAATAAGAACGCAGTCCGAGCGTCATCTTCATTCTACTGGTATGTTTGTGCACATGTGTCGCCGTCGCTCGTTTTCCATCCGTGCGCTGCCAACGAGACTAGTGGCAACTACTCGAATCATCTGCACAATTCTCTGCTGAGACGTCTGCTCATACACTTGAGTGGAAGCATTTTTCTTGAAATTAGCTGGAGACGGCACGGCCCCTGCCATTCCGTTTTCATTTCAGCGCTTCCTGACTTTGAGAAATATGTCGCGATGGTGCCGGTTATTGCAAGTCAGCTGGCAGCTGATTACTGGGGATGACAGGCGAAAACAGGTCAAAGCGCGATATCGCTTTGGCCGCACGACCAGCAGCTTTTTACTATTCGTACGGCATCAAATGGTAGCACTGGTAAATTTCGGAAAATCTTTCAGAATAGCGCTATGTTTAATTTTCCTAGGTGCTATCAGCACTAATACTACTGCCGCTAGCTTCCTACGCTAGTTATAGGAATACTTTAGTATCACGAGTAAGAAAGAAGGAAAAGAAGGACTAAGTATAAAAAAGAGGAAAAATTGAAGAGCTAAGATCTTAATATTAGTACAGATAGAAATCGACTATATAAATAGCAAAAAGTTACAGTACGTATTGAAAATATAATAAGGCAGTAAGTTTTGCTAACCGCTCATCGGAAACACGAATTTTACATACCTTTTTCGCATCCCGCCGATACTGCAGATATCTCATTCGTCCCGGCTCAGGTTCCCTGCAAGCCTCAATCGCACCAAGCTCCGGGCATCATCAGGGGCGGATGATCGATCAATTTCCAAAACTCTCCAACCATTTCCTCGCACCCTAAATCCCAGCTAAATTTCCAATCCTTTGGTTCTGGCCCGTAGGTGAAAGCAGCGAGTAAGCACCCTGAAGGACTATGACGGTCGTCCTCGAGATCAATATTGGGCCCGAAGATCGGGTACACGATCTCTTTGATCCTATCGATTTCACGGAGGATCCCCAACTCCGTCTTGCCGTATTCATTCAGATCAACACCGACTTCTCGTAGGTCATCAAGCCAGTACTGCAATGAGCGCTCTACTATTCGTCTCCACTGGGAAAAAGTAACGTGATCCTCACAACCAAAGAAGTAACAGACATGTGAAAGAATGACTGTATGCAGCGCTGTACCTTGCTCTCGACACAAATTCCAACAAAACAACACCGGCGACTTGTCGTAGAAGTGTAGCAAAGCTGTCCATCGGATAATGTCTCGTCGAAGCTGCCGCAGGGGCTGAAGTTTGCTCGAATGCGCCACGGAATGATGCCACCGGCCGCAAGTTGTTGAGACGAATTTTATCAAAGAAAAGCCCATAGTGTCCAGTGTGTGAATGTCCTCTTTTTGAACCTTGCCGTCCGCCCATAAGACATATCGAACACACTCTGCCTCTACTGAGTCACTGGCAAAGAGGAAATACAGCCGGTCTTGGACAGGAAGACTATAATGCCCCGGCCGCAGGTATGGTAGAAAGAATTTCAAAGCACCGAGATGCAGCAAGAGGTGGAACCTTGCCCGCCTGATATTTTGATTCTTCGACCTCCGCATCTGGCGCTGTAGCCAACAGTCGGCATACTCTTCATAGATGTTGTTCGCGAGTGCCATCTCATGGATGGCTTCCACAATTTGCCCCGGTCTGTCGTCACCTGCTGCCGCGAAGAGAAAGTACAAATGTGAAGAGTTCATCCCGGGGTAAAAAAAAAGGGACAGGTCGAGGCCCCAATCCAGCATCACCGCAACGGCTTGAGTCTGACCGCGCAACAATGCAAACTAAGTTTCAATCAGCAGAGTCGTCTATAATTTTCCAGCCCCCAACTCACGTCTAGAAGACTGAAGCCCTCTTCGGTCATGTCAAAGGGCGACGCAACCTTCCTATCGAAAAGGTGCAGTAGACCTGCGATGTCTCCACATTTGGCAAGCTCAATGACAGGTGAATCTTCTGACACGACGGAATATGCTCGAAGTCTAACATCGAAACCACTCGTGCTGATTGAGGACGCTATGCTCCATGCTGCTCGAGTGATCCAATTTGGTGGCTTAAATTGGAAGTAGTATTTGTCGCAACCGAGGTTGTCGTCCGAACGTGGTGTAGCTTGCCGTTGACTGCCGCCACTTGATCGTGCCCAGTCAAAACCAATACTCCCAATCATGGACCCGCCTCTATGACTGCTCATCAATGCAAACTGCTTTTTATCGATGGGAGTATCTGGTGTCCGGGCTAGCAACCGAAGATTTGGGATCTCGAGCGTCTGCTTCTGGGTTTTGTCCGGATCCTGAACTTGTTCATATTGGTTGTTCTTCTGTGACAAACCTATGACCATGTCCAATACTCGGTCTGTCGAGGAGCTGCTCGGTTCTGTTAGCAAATGATACATGTGTATGAACAGTCAATTTGCATCACTAACATTAATCTCAGGTTCATAGCGACAGAGAGCATCGAGGCTACTCTGAGCAAGTTCTGCTCAGTTTTTGCCCAGAAATCCTTTTTGAGAACCAATTTGCCCTTGAGCACCGCCATTCTCATGCGCTTTGCCGACATGAGCTCCTGCGACACATCATCAATTGACTTTGACAGGACCTCGACAGCTTCACGGCATTGCACAACAATCCTGGCACCGACACCACCGGCCCAGACTCCATCCAGGGCCGCGCAGTTGAAGCCGGGTTCCATGGGCTTCAGTGCCAGGCCATAGAGCTCAATTTGGACAGACAACGACTTGATGCTGTCCGGCACCTCTTTGAAGTGCTCCCACATGCCCCTCAACTTTATCGCGCTGGAGATGATTTTGGGAATTACCTCGACAAAGGCGACGCCCGCGGCGACGACGCCTACCATTTCGGCCATTGCTGAAATGAGAGTTCAGCTACTAATGAGCAATGTGCAGCGCAGTCAGGATCTTCAGAGACGATGGAATCCTTTAATCCTGTATGGATGAACTAGAGAAAAAAATGGTAGAATGTTGTTAGGACTAAGAGGAATAGTCATGTTGGCCGGCTGGCTGCGGCGACTGCTTCGCCACGTCGGCGTGCATTGGGCTGCAGCAAGGCACACTGAAAGGCGGCGGCTAACGCTGCAGGAGCTAAAGTCGGCATGCCCAATTAGATGGCTTGCTTGATGAAGATGATACATCGCTATCCTCATCCGGGTCTGCTACAGCCTGGTGTACCCCGGTAAGACGTACATAAATGGCGTTTTGTTGTTTCGCCTGGTCCTGGCGGTCAGCCCTTGACGAGATGACGGTGTAGAACAGCTGGGTGGTGCGGATCAGAGTGACTTGCGACTTCTACATCGGAGCCAAAGTTTAAATCGTGACTCGGAGATTTGGCTGTAATGCGAGTATTTCTGAGTTGCCATGCTGTTTACTCCTTGAATTTCCCCTACTGATACTCTCGCATTCTTTAACTGTCGAGCTGCGTGAGACCACTTACACCGGCCGGCGGGTGGTGGGGCCGGCGACGAGGAAAAAAAGTTGGAGCCTGCCATCATCAAAGTTGCGATCGCGCCTGCCATCTTCAAACCATCTACCGTCACACCTCAAAAGCTTGACCCGCTAGACTGGACATTCAAAAACCGAGTTCCCCCCGACAGAATGGCTGACCAACGACGCGGTCGTCGCCCTGATACCCGCCGCGACTGGGACGCCCCCTCTGACCGGCGCGACGACGACGACGACGGCAGGCGCAACAACTACCGATCGAGGTCGCGCGACCGCCGCAGAGGAGGCGGCGGCGGCGGCGGCCATGACGACCGCTCTCGCTCCCCCGACCAACGCAGCAACTACCGTCACCGCGACGACGACGATCGAGACGGCGGACGCGGCGGACGCGGTCGCGGCAGAGGAGGACGAGGAGGTGGCCGTGGCGGCAACGACCGACGCGGAGGAGATCGAGACTACAACTCGCGACGCCACGACGACGACCACCGCCGTCGGCGCGACTATGACGACAATGACGACTACGACCGCAGAGGTAAACCGCCCTGCCACCCCTCAAGACACAACCGTAAACCGATACTAACAACCCCCCTTCCACAGGAGGCCGTGACCGCCGCCGCCGCTCTCCCTCGCGAAGCCGCAGCCCACCGTCCCGCGACGCTAATCATCGCATGGACCAAGATCCCAAACCTACCACCACCAGCAAGAGCAAAAAGCCCGCTGCCGTCGCAGTAGCGGCAGTGCCCATCATCGGGCAGGAAGGCGGCGACGACGACGAGGACATGGCCGCCATGCAGGCCATGATGGGCTTTGGCGGCTTCGGCACCACAAAGGACAAGCGCGTCGCCGGCAACAACGCCGGCGCGGTGCGCAAGGAGAAGAAGACCGAGTACAGGCAGTACATGAACCGCCTCGGCGGCTTCAACCGCGCGCTGAGCCCGACGCGGGACTGATGAATTTTTTTTTTTTTTACCTCGTCTTTGCTCTTCTGGCCTCGTTGTTTGCTCGGTTTCTCCGCCAAAAAAAAGGTCTCGCGCGCGCATTTTGTTTCTATTTTTTTATAGCGATTCCCACTTTTCAAAGGCTTTATTCGGTTACTAGAGGTACTTGGTTCATAGAGATGAAATGATGACCTTCCTTATAGCTACTAAAACTTTTGTAGAGGGAGAAGCTAAATCGAAAAAAAAAAACGACAAACCCAAGAGAAACGAAACAATCTCCCCTTCCCCAAGTCTAAGAAAATGCCAACCTTGAACCAATCGTGACAAGATGGAAACTGTGCAAAATCCCTTCCAATGCTTTCCGGCTCCCCTCGTCCGATTCAACAAGGTCAAGAAAAACACAATGAATCAGACAGTAAAAGGAAATTATATGCGCTTATGTGCTTGTATGTAAACATTACGTACTTTGTATAAAAAAGGAGCAAACCTGTCCCTATGCTTTCAAGCCTCTCTTTCATCCCTTCTCTGCCGTCCTGCTCTCTATGGTTTGCTTTCCTCTCCGGCCTCGCCGTCTTCCGAGGGACCAACAATCGACACTCGGGCCGACTCGTCGTGGCCAGCCATTGATGCATCCTCTTCCGCGGCATCGGCCGTCTTCCCCACATCCTCTGCGTTGCCTACAGACGCCTTGTCGCGCCGACGCCGGCGCATACGTCTCTCCTCTTCGGCTGTTTGCCTCCTTGCCTTTCGAAGACTCTCGCGCTTCTCGCTGTCGTCGGCGTCTCCGCCACGCATGCCCTGCAGCAAGGCAGCTGCACGATCGGCTACGTCGTCGTCACCTTCGCGGGACTGCGTGCGGTCGGGACTAGCTGGCCCAGCTGGCCCGGCGGTGCTGTTTTCCTCCTCTTCAATCGTCTGGTCTGACGTCTTCAACACGGCCTCCACCTCGGGAATCTCATTAAGATCAGGAATCTTCTGCCCAGAAGCCACCCGCACTTGGTGACGGTCCTTTAGACGGGCGCGGCGACGTCGGTCTCTCTGGTCCCGAGCCTGCGGCGCCGCTGCGCGGAGCTTCTCCAGTAGTGAGTCCATCGCGCCAGTACTGGTGGCAGAGGCCGAGCCTGGCTCAATGGCAGCCTGGGCAGCCTTTTGCGCAGCATGTTTGCGCTTCATCGAAGCCTCGTTGCGTTTGCGCGTCTCTTCCAGCTGAACGTTCTTCTCTCGTGATTTCTTCCATTCAGTCAAGAAGTTGGCGAGCTTGGTAAAGAAGTCGCGCCTGGCATTCTCATCGGCAGGATCTTCGCCGTAGAAAATCATAATGTCCTTGAAGGTGCGGATCATTTCGTCCAGGTACAGCTGCATCTGCTCGGCCTTGCGACGAGCGTCTTTCATGCAGCGTTGCACAATCAAGTTGACGCGATCCTCGGGATGGAACTTTTTGGGATCGCTGAGGTTGCCAGAATCGAGAGACATTTGCACATTGCGAATGTTGTCAATGTACCTCTTGGCATCGGTTTCGAGTTGTTCGACATTCATCTTTTGTGCAGGAATGACACCGCCAATCTCCGAAGCAAAGTTTTCCCATTCGGGGTATTGGCCACGAACGATACGCTCGACCAGGTCGGCCAGCGATGACTCGTTCTTGTCATCCTTGACCATACCGAGTCGCGAAAGCGAGCTCAGCTTGAAACCCCGAGCTTGCTTGTTAGCGTCGTTCATGTAATTACCGATATCCAAAATGAGACCCAGGACATTCATGAGCGAGACCGAATCTCGGAGCGACTCAGACACACTAATGACTTGGTGCATCTTTTCATAAATCTCTTCGTACTCCACTTCAAAGTTACGCGTCAGTGCCAGAGCACGCATTCGGCTTTTCCAGTAGTGGTGCAGTTCGAACGCAGTGTACAGATAGATTTGATCTTGTCGCGTCAAATCGGCTGGATCCATCTCTCGTATCTGCGTGGCGGCATCTGGTCCGGTGAGATCTCTGCTGTAAGGAGCCATCTGCTTGGACGTATTGTCGGAAATGTTGCACAGGTCGTCCTTTTGCAAAAAGTCCATGACGACAACGTTGTCGAGAACTTGGACGTCGCAATGGATGATCATTTGCACAATCTTCTCCACAGAGTGTTGTGAGAACTTGGCGAGTGCAATTTCGTATGCTTTGCGCAGGTCTGCGGAAATTACTTGCTTCTTATCATCTTTGCGTCCGGTGGCCGCACCAATCTTCTTGATCTCCTTCGCCATGAACAGCTTTTCGACTTCGTCCAAGATACCCTTCCTACTAAGTTCAATGTACTTCTCTTCGCGTGCCTCTGCCGATGGTGTGTGAGCGGCCCAGTGGCTTGTCTCTGGTGCATCAACCTTCTCCCAGTGAAGAGCCTTGAGCTTCTTCTTGGGTCTTGCGACAGGCAGACCGACGCTAGGCGTAGCACTGTACGTTGGCTGGGGAAGGAAGCCGCCAGACTTGGCACCGGGCATAGGCGGCGGCGGAGGAGGAGGCATGGATCCTGCCGAGTCGGAGGAAGGTAGCCCGGGCGAGGCCGTGCCGTCTGTTCCCATCGCAGGTGATCTCATGCCAGGCATAGGCGGTGGAGGTGGAGGAGGGGGAGGAGGGGGTGGTGCGCCGGAGATCTGACCCGGCATGGGAGGCGGAGGCGGAGGCGGCGGTGGCGGAGGTGCTCCGGAAGTTTGTCCGGGCAGCGGTGGTGGTGGCGGAGGTGCTCCGATAATTTGACCGGGCATAGGAGGAGGCGGCGGGGGAGGGGGAGGAGCAGCGCCGGTAGCCGACGGAGCTGCGCTGGTGGCAGGAGTTGTGAAGCCAGCCTTGGGTGTGTCGCCATCCGCAGGTGTCTGTGGTGAGGTTGATTCCAGGCTGGGGTGTGATGGTCCGGTTGTGACACCTTCATCGTCATCATCACTTCCGTCGTACTTCTTGAGCTTGTTGCCAAGCTCGTCGACGAAAATAGTTTGTTGCTTTGGATCCATGACAGGTCGCTTGTACTCGACGATTCTGGGGCGCTCATATACAACACCGTCCTCCTCTCCCATCTCAGATGCCTCCTCAATAGTTTCCCTGTCCGAAATCTCGCCGTTTGCTTTGACTGGCTTGCGAGGGATACGTGTTTGGCGATTGATGCTGCCGAGCACGCTGTTGGTGAAGTCGCGAGGGGCGCCGGGAGCTGCTTCAGCCTCTTCATCCTCCATTTCTTCCCTTAGAGCGCGAAGGCGATCAGAGGGCCCAGCCGCTTCACCCCATACTCTGCCTTCAAGCTTGTACTGTGTCTTCTGCCGCTCAAGCTGCATCTGCAGGCGCTCCATCAGGCGTTGGCGATCAAGAATGCCTTGCATTTGTTCGGGGTTGGTGCCGTTGGCAACGGCGGCAGGGGTATTGGCAGCGGCAGCACCCTTGGCAGCGTTGGAAGCGGCAATGTCTTGGGCATCACGCAGCATGAGATACAATTCTCTGGTCTCAAGCTCATTGCGTTGGGCCTCTTTGGCACGGATAGTTTGCACGCCCTCCAGTTCAGCCTTCAACCCATCCGTCCGTCGTCTTTGAGCATCAATAAATCTGCTTTGCTCGTCGACCTGCTTTTGAAGTTTCGCGACAAGTCCGTCTGCGCCAAGTTCCAATCGCGCACGCATCTCATCACGCTCAGCCATAGCGGCCGCCGCGATTTGGCGAGACTCAAGAGACTCGTCTTGTGCTTGTCTGGCCTCCGAATCGGTGTGCAGCTTATCGAGCAGGCTTTGAACAGTAAAGTTGAGACTTTGCTTCAGATCCATATTTGGTAGTCTCCTGTCCATGGCGACGTAGCTGAGCATAGAATCCACAAGCTGGAACATGCGTAGTCGTTCCTCGCCATCGTTGGCGCGCATCAGCAGCAAATGCTGGAGGGCCGAGACAAAGTAGTCGTTGGTCCGACTGCCCCGGAGGCGTTGCTGGATGGCGTCTGCAATCTGAACGGGGTCACTTAAATCTTTGACCTCGCCTTCGATGCTGTCCTTGATGCTGCTGTTTTCACGCTCAAGCATATCCTCGTAGTCAATGGCCTCGTTGGAGCGGAATCGCTCAATCTGCTTGTCAAGGAGCTCATACTGGAAAGCCTCCATCTTGCTCAGGGTGCGCTTGATGCCACATCCCGTGAATTGAGCACGGATGTGTACTCGCAACTGCAAGTCTTTTTCCGGGGCATCAATCATCATGTTCACCAAAATGATGGTCGCAACAGAATATTCCATGAGCAAGTTCTCCATTCCGACGCCGCCGGTACGAATATCGTCGCTTGCGCCAACCATGCTACCCATCTTACCACGACCGTCTACTGTCGCTTCAACCAGCTGCATCCACTCGTCGAATCGGCCATTCGCCCCGGTCTGGGCCTTGACCTCGTCAAGAGCTTGGATGACCTTGTAGTGCCCCTCGCCATTGTCACCCCAAGTGCACAAGAACGTGAGAATCTCGGAGACGAGCTTTCTCGTGGTCAAGCGAGGTGAGACAAGCGATGTGCCGAGCGCCAGAAGCACCTTTTGCTGCATCAGTGCGTCGTCTGCACCGAACTTGTTGTTCATAAGTGTCTTTAGACACTTGATAATATCGTACTCGCGGTCGAGGCCCTTCTCCACCTTGGAGGTCTCACTTGTCGTGGCGTTGGCGATTTTGCGGTTGATTTTAAGCAGCAAGGTGACGAGCGCTACTTGTCCCTGACACTCGACAAAGCGGCGCACCCAGCCGATCTGCTGGGTGCGAAGGTTGACTTCCAAACTGCCCATGCCCTTGCCGTCTAGCTTATCTTCCATTACTCTTCGAACATACCACTCGGGCGTGCCCTCTTCGTCGGAGTAGGTAGTGACGTCTGGCTGAGCAAACTGGCTAACACGAGCCGTCATGCGACGCTTCTGCTCGCCCTGCCACTCGGCCAATCTGTCTTGGTGCAGCAAAGTCCACTTCTTGTCAGGTTTGTAGGCCATCATTTGTCTCCTGGCTTGTTCGGGCAGGTTGTGCCAGCCGCGCCTGTGCATGAGATGCGCAAACATTTGTTCAATGACATTGTCGTCGTCGGGCTTGGGAAAGTTAAAGGTGTCGTGTGCGCCGGGTCCCGGGAACTTGGTCAGACGGTGGGATTCGCGGTGAGGCGTACCATAGGAGCTCAAAGACGATGCGCTTGGTTGGACTGCGCGGGTTAGTTTGTGCTAAATGTATCTATGAAGTAATGATGGACATACCCGAAAAGACGCTGGCGTCGGAAGCACGGTTGTTGGGGGTCAAGAGCGAGTCGTATCGAGACGTGTGAGAACCGTTCGTAGTACTCACCATACTGCCACGAGAGGGACCCCATTGCTGGTACTGCGTGTTCCTGCCCGTGCTGGCCATTGTGACGTTTGTTGCGGGGGGTCCCATTCTGGAAGAGTGTGAGCCAGCATTGCCGGAGGAGGGGTCAAAGGTTGGATATTGATGAAAATCATGGCCTTTGTTTAGCTGGTGAGGCAAAGGTTCCCTACGGACGGGTACTTGGTCAGCTTTCGGAAGGTAGTCGACGGGTATAGGCGAGCGCGAGCCGGGAGCGATGGCATCGTACGGGATCGAGGTTATGACACCGGACATCATGCTCGTGCTAGGATCGGGCGGTGGCAGTCCATCTATGGAGATGGCCGAGGAGTCGCGGTTGTGGCGAGACGAGCGGGAGCTTATGGTACTGAGGGCATCGTATGATTCGTTTTCGGTGGCGCGCTTATCCTTGTTCTTGTTCCGGGAGAAGATGGAGCGCCCGCCGGACGACTGCCTCGTCTTGTCGGACATGTTGAATTGTTATTAGGTATGGTATTAATTTCGTAATCAGAGACGCGTAGAAGCGACGGAATGCAGGCCGTGGGCCGCTCGCATGATGATGACGGGAAAAGGCGCTTTGTGTCGTCGCAGAGGGGAAGATTGTCGACTGTAGGAGGCGGCCCAAGCAGCACCGTCCCGTCTTCCTCTTTGCGTGCTGTGTGGTCGTTATCTAGGGTGCAGTTCTTTGCCCGCGATCCCTTGAGCCGAGAGTGTTGCAGGGGGACAGCAGGCTTTGACAGGCCGAGGTGTAGTCGTGTGCTGTCGAGCCAGGCGGTTTGAATATGGGAAAAGGCCAAGGCGATGGATTGTGCCAGGCGGCGCGTTGTCAAAAGGGGACGACAGGCCAGGAGCGGGTGTAGGTGGTGGCTTGGATGGTGGTGGTGTGGCTAGTGCGCTAAGGTAGTGGGGGAGTCGGGGCACTCTGCACAGGCAGCTCAGGGGATACCAGTAGGTGGGTGGTTCAGTGCAGACTGCAGACGAAGAGGAAGCTGACCAGGCAGTTGGCAGGGTTGGATGAAATATCCGAGAAACAAAAGGATAGGTTCGAGACCACACGCGCATGGGATGAGGGCATAAGCATAAATAGGTAGACTGTAGTTGTTTGAGATGCGAGGCGTAGTTAGAGTGGCGTGCCGGTGCGTACCAGTGGGTGCAGCGGTTTATCTGGCTCCCGTCCGGTACCTGCGTACTGTAGGTACCTATGTACGATGACCATCAGCCCATCGCCAAACAATTTTGGCAACAACGTCGTACAACTAGGCACTCGTCAGCGTCTTGCAACCACGGCTAAATAGTGCCGGTAAGCTATTATGGCTAGATACCTTGCTAGGATTCTCTGGTACTATTACCTGCTTGGTGCTTGCGTGTCAATCTGCGGTCCTTCACAGCCTGGCCGCCATAATTATGGTTAGCGGCGACTGTGGAGGTGCTGGCCAGCGTTACAGTGCTTACAGCGCCCTTGCCCCTGATTTCCATGCCTGGCGCGCCAGCTTCGTTTGGGTTAGTGGCCTTTGTGCCCAGGGGACGCTCGACGCTGCCCTGTTTGAATTGAAATGGGGTAGCCCAAAACGGTCTGGGCTGTAATGACGCTGAGTGTCATGTTTCCTCGAGTCTGCAGTACTCACTGGCAGTTGCATGAGACCCCGGTTGCCTGACACGCCAGCCTGTGATACACGGATGCTGCAGTGCTGCATGCATATGTCTCAGCCGGCGTACAAGTATACAAATCTGACAGACATTGAATCTTCCATGGTCTTTCCATGTGCAATGTAGCTGGCATCATTATCATTCGCATCAGTAGTGAACACACCCATCGGGAGGCTCCGAAACGACACGCTATCATGTTACGGGGTCCAGCGCACGGCTATCGACACGCCGACGTCGACGCCAAACATCAAACACTATTACCCCTCATCGTCAATGCAGCCAATGCTAGCCGTTCTCTCGATCTTACCAATAGCACCCTGATTGGTGGCGCCATCAATACTCCGATCCCAGTGACCTTGGCCTACCTTATCGGGGCTCAAAGTACGACGCTGGTGCGAGATATTCGGACTACATGCCATCAGTGAAATTGGCGTGCAGATACCAGTATTACAAAAAATCGACATCACAAAGAGCATAGGGATCTTTTGAAAAATTCAGACAGTAGGCAGCATTTGGCGGTCATGCTTTTTCTGACACGGCGCAGACTAGCCACAATCAAAATTGGCAATCTTTCAGCGAAGGTAAATATGATTAAATGTAAAGAATACCAAACCACATACGGAGAAAAAGTATGGCCATGAACCTTGGTTATATGTAGTGTACGTCAAGGACCTTTCCGTCGTAGGAAAACACGTTGTTCTGCGCAGTGTCTTTCGCCTTTGCCATTGTGCTCAAATTCAGCCTGTCGGCTCCGTGACTTATTAGAGATTGTTGTTCCGTGCTCGATTGTCGGCCGTGTAGTCCAAAGTAGACTCGACCAACTCAACTCTGGAGTATTAATGCGATTTTTGTTTTGTAAATAGTGCTAGCCATACCTGCACGCTGGCCACACCTGCATGCTGCGTGGCAGGGTAAGAGCTTTGTCGTGGCATCATGGCTCCTTCCCCGAATATCATCACATCGCCGTAGGTTATAAATCCTCACCCCTCGAAATTCTGGCTTTTCTCTTCTTTCAATGTTATACATCTCCTTTCCCTGCACTCCCATTTGCTTTGTCTATTTTCTGCTGCACATTTTGCCATTGCTGCGTTTCCTTACGATCATGGTCTGCTATTGAGTTCTTGTTTTTACTATTTGTCTTTCTCTGCTTCGTGGTTTCCCTTCTTCTTGTGTGCTAGTTTTCATTGGACTCAGAACAACTGCGAGTGCAGAGTTTCTCATCACTGCCCTACCTCTGCCACCTGCCAAAGAACACGCCCTTTCAATGGCGCTGTTCTACCCAGCCCCCGGCTAGAATAAATCGGACTTCGAACATACATTCAGGCTAAGCAATGCCTGTCTGGATAGTTCCCCTTATCCTTGCCCTTGCCGAAGAACACACGCTTTCCATAGCACGTTCTACCCAGCTCTCAGCTAGAATAAATCGGACTCCGAACATACATTCATGGCTGAACAATGCCTGTCTGTACTCGGAATCTTGTCCTGCAGTCTTTCATCCTTACCCCATTTCTGCCGTTTGAAAAAGTGATTGGACTGTGACATATAGCTAATGGTGCAACAAACCCAGCTCTTTAGCTTTCGCGGCTCAGATCTCCAAGAGAGCGACTTCGCTCTGGCAGCAGACGGTTAATCTGGTGAGTGCCCGGCCATTTCTGGCTCTCATCACAGCCTAGTCGGGGTACTTCAAGATATGATACTGATCTTGGTAGAAAATTTCGGACGCCGGGCGGCGAGACGATTAAATACCCAGGAGTGGTCGCCACAGATGGAGGTCCGTTACTGTGCTAGGTTTGGAGGCGATGGCGATGGCGGCGGAGGCATCAACAAAGTTTCATTATATCGAATATTATTTCTTGCTTGGCTAGTACTGTGATGGCTTTTTCGTCCTTTAACTTTTGCCTTGTTTTATTCTGCTCGTGTCCAGAAACGCGGCGATGCTATGGTTTTCCAGGCGAATTTCTTTCGTATGTGTTTCGGCAACTGATGTCCTGATCTTGAGTGGGAAAAGTACTAGCAAGTCGTTTCCTGTTCAATACAACCCAGACGCTAAATCAAACTTGCAACTGAGCGCCGCTCCTTTCAATTGCCCGTGGTCTGTAATTGCGCCCGCCCGGCTGCTTCGTTCTCGCGGTGTGTGTTAGTGGAGGATGGCATGCGGGCGCTGTAGAAATACAGCAGCACCCACCCTTCTTGGGCCACCAATGACGCCTTAAAAAGGGTGCTACAGCGAATGTTCTAGCGCGTCTCCCTCAGCCAAAACCACCCGGACCACCGTTATCCGTCCAGGGTCTCGACTTTTGTTTCGTGGGGAACGACGACTACGTGGACCATCACCACCAACCCGATTCATCGACGCATCTGTTTCCCACAGCGCACTTCATCTCACCGCGGCCGGCCTCTCCGTCTATTCGCGCATAGCCGCCGCTGCGCATTCGGTCCTTTTCGCCGCCGCCGTCGCGAACTGCCGCTTGCTTACCTGCCTGCCTGCCACGCGCGCGCCCAGTCTATTCCATCATCGCCATCATGGGCGCCGCGCTCTCTGGCGTCAAGGTTCGTGGGCTTCTTCCTCTTGTGCCCATCAGCCAGCCCCCCCCCGCAACTGACGGAAAAACTCGCAGATACTCATCGTCCCCGCCACCATTTCCTTTGCGCTCTTCCTCGTCGCCACCTTTGCCGTCCTCCCGCTCTGGCGCCGCTACCGCAATCGCTACAGCCAGTACCTCCCGCTCGACACGCTCGGCTCGGCGTCGTCGTCGCTGCGCGAGCGCATCACGAGCCGCCTGGCGGCGCTGACGCTGCCGTCGACGTGGCGCCAGGACATGGGCCGCTTTGCGGCCGCCGGGGCCGGCGGCGCCGACGAGGACAGTGGCGAGGAGCTGGGGCGTGTCGACCAAGGGGGCGGTTTCGAGGTGACGGGCTTTGGATCGGACACGGTTCGGCTGAGTAGAGAGTAAGTGTTTGATCCATCTTGATGCGGTTTTGGTAAAAGGCGTCATAGTGTCGGGACTAGAGGCTGACTACTTTGCACAGCCTGGAAGAAGGCTTTATAGACGACAGCGACGGAGAGGATGATTGAAAAGCTCAAACAACTTGACTTTCTCGCTTGTATAACTATAGCATCCGCATAGCGTTCATGAATTTCACGACACCTGTTCTACCCGAAACCGATACCGGCCAATACTGCGCAGTGTTGCCCGCTAGTAATATATCGCTTCAACCAAAGCAACACCTGATAACGCCTCCGCCTGGATATTTAAAGCCCAATATAACGCCAGGTCCCAAAGCTCACACCCTTTTCTTGTATTCTCGACCATGTGCCTGCGTGATATTACGCAGACTCCGGTTTCTCGGCGTGTTGATGCACAGACTTCGGCTCTTGAAGCGGCTCCCCGGTCTGGACCGCCGTACGTGCCGTGTCATTTGTCTCGACCTTTTCAAAAATTTCCTCTGCATGCGTGCCCTCACGTGTTGATTCCGGCGAGGACTTTTCCGTGTCGGTCAAGAACACCATTCCTATTCTTTTGGTCAAGGCCTCATCATCATCCGCCGTCCGCCTCCGGACCGTCCTTCCCCTGTACTCTTCCTCTGCCTGCACGGGGTTGCAGCGCAGCGGATCTTCGTGTGATTTTCCAAACACTGTCATGCTGGTCCTCCCATCGAGACCCTGCATGGCTATGGTGGAGGCGCCCGTCATCGTGGTCGAGTGCGTCATGTTGGATGTCGCCGACTCCCTGTAGGGCTCTCGTAACCTTGGGGCCGGCGGAGGCGTGGGCGGCGGCGGCGGCGGCGTGGTCGTCGCCCCGGCGCGAGCGAGCTTGCGGCGCTCATGAGCGCGCGAAAGACAGCAGCCCATGTTGGCTGATTTGCGGTGTCGCTTCCAGTCTAGTCGGGTTTCTGTATTGTCCCGAAGTGGTGACTTGGCGGCGTCTTCAAGCTTTTCCCGTAGCGTCGAGCCAGCCACGTAGCGGCCAATTTTGCAAGGCACTGGAATTATTCTATAGTTTCTGGCGAAAAGTAAGATGCTGCGGATGGTGAATACTGGTGTCTACACATGGTTGAAAAGTCGACAAAGCCAGTCTTGTAAAGCTGAAGGGTGCATTGTTCGGAAGAAAGTGATACCCACGTCACAACCTTGGACTTGCTTTGTTGTGGCTTGCGCCTACTCTGGGCTCGAGCTGTCGGTCGTTTTTGCCGTCGCAATGCCGCTCTGCACAAAGGTCGCATCACACCTGTATTCTTGGACTTTTGTCGGGGCTTTACGTTCTGAGGAGGGCAAGAGTCGCCTTGTATCGTGACGCGGTGCACACTGGCTCCCTAAGCCATGTCGCCCAGGCGGCGTTTTCATAATGTTGCGACGGCCTCTAAGTTCTTCAACTGCTGACCGGCGCTATGATATTGAGCTCTAGATAAGAAATGTTTCTAGATTGGATCTGTTTGATTTTTCTTTTGTTCTGATATGACGGAGCTGCGTAGCCACGAGTTCCCGCGGTGCTTCTCCCCGGGCGGCTATCCAGTAACGCCATGTCCATGTGCGTCATGGATAAACCGACAGTATCGTTAACATCCCATCATGTGGTAACATTTCAACTCAGACAGCGATTGTACGGTCATGACATGTAGAATGGTGAAGTTATTCTCGCTTGTTTGTTGCTCCCGTCGAGACCGCTGCTATAACCCAGGACCATAACACGGACCCTTGAACTGATCGAATGTCAAAACGGTATCGACTAGATCATATGCATTCCTTCGAAAACATCTAGTGTACATGCCTATTTAGGCTTGAGCGTCTATGGGACCGCTTCATATGAGGGCTGTTGAGAAGGATTTTCGTAACCGACTTCTTGGTGGTGAGTCTCGAACAGGGCTAATGATATTGGCGCCAAACGGCAAGGAAATCTTATATTCAATAATCGGGACTTATGTTCCACGGGAGCAGAGTTTTTTTTTTTCAGTAGTGCCACAAGTCGAGTAGCAAGCTGTTCGCCCATCTCTGCGGCTGCCTGTCTTTTCCCCTCTGTGGATTTTCACCACCTCCCTTTCAACAATTTCACCTACTTTTTAACCCTTTTCTCAAAGTGCTTTACATCTTTCATCACCTTACTTGTGCTTTATCAGTCTCGAGCCGATATTTCGCTTTAAAA